>OZ038480.1:5993083-5995583 GCA_964036315.1 Acanthosepion esculentum | reverse complement strand
TTGCTGGTGTCTGCGAAGATACTGAAAAAAAAACCTTTCAACTCAGTATCTGTCTATATTTCTAAGATGAGGTATTATGTACACTATTTACATTATTCGGACTATTGTCCTCATCTTTGTCGCCATATTAATTGCAAAGTTTCGGTCGTTGTATGCTCCAGCCTTCTTCAAGGACACATGGCACAGTGGATAAAGGCGTTAGTTAGATCCAGTTAGAGTTCAATACCCGGTTAAGGCAGTGGAGAACTTGGAGAGGGGAATTAACAGGAGATAACTGATAACTGACATCCATTAAACATGGCACGTGGAACTAGAACAGTCTACCCCAGTGAGCGAAATAAAGGGTCCAGTTCGACATACCAACCACCTGAAGATGGCCGGAGCGTACAACGGCCAAAACGTTGTAATAAATATGGCGACAAAGATGAGGACAATAGTCCGAATAATGTAAATAGTGAACTTTCAACTCTTAAACTTTTAAACTCCAGCGACAACCAACGGACATCTAGTGAGGGGGTGGCTTGAAAAAGCCTGAACAAATATTGTGATGATAATGAAAACCTTAGGGGGAAATATGGGTAAAGGAATTTGTTAGTAAGAAAAGAATCAGGAGCAGCAGCAAGAAGAAGAAGAAGAAGACGAAGAAGAAGAAGAAGAAGAAGAAGAAGAAGAAGAAGAAGAAGAAGAAGAAGAAGAAGAAGAAGAAGAAAACTGAAGGGAGTAAATATTCACAGTAGATGGCATTGGTAAAAATGAGCAGTACTAAATCCGTCAACAAACCGACTTCATTCATCCACACCAATAGCAACAATAACAGTGAGTAAAATGACTATATAATGTACTGTAAAACCTTGTAAGTTGAAAGTAATAAGAAGGAAAAAAAAACAGTGAGAGAATAAAAAATTTTTTTCTGTGGAGAGTAAGGAAGTCAAAGAAAAGATGAAGGGTCGACGTAAAATGGCAGGGAGGAGTCGAGCATGGCAAGTCGACGCCGTAATATGGCGTCCAAATGAAGCCAGTATTCATAGCGCCACCGGCGGTGAATAAAAGAAGCGTTCTGCTGATCAGACACTAGTCTCTTCTTGTCTAACCCAGGCGCCCTCCTGTCTGCCAAACTTTACCTGCCCGCAGGCCCATCACACGGCCCGATGCCCGCCAAATACTTGATTCTGCTCGTTTTTTTCTCGTCTCTATTTTTTTCCCCAAGTCGCGGCAAAGCAGCTTTCAAACTTTTAACCCACCTCAGAAATTGTCGTTCTTTTCATTTTAAAAAGCGAATTTCATGCCCATTGTGACCAACCCCAGTCGTTAAATATGCTCTCCAGACGTTACGGCGACTCATCCAACCGGAAGTAATCCTCTGAACACGGGCTCTACACTGCAGCTAACATCGGATGACACACACCTTATGCATTCCTTTCATTTTATTCTTAGCCAACCAACTTTCTTAATTACACACAAAGTTACGCGTTGGCGTTAATTTCTTTCATAAAAAAATATTTGTTGTATCCGCTGTAGATTTGTTCTCTTTCACTTGTGGTTACGTTTGATTGTTGAGTAAAAAAAAGAAGCTTATTTACGAAACATCTTAAATAATGTTGATGGTCTGAGCATATATTTCTATTTTGAGTTGTGCGTTTTTTTACTTCAAGAGGTAAATACCGGTTAATGGGAACGAAGCAATTGCTTTATTTAAATAAGAGAAAAGAGTCAAAGTATTTGTTTCATTTAAATTAAACAAATACTAACAATTTCACTTATTCAAAATAAACGTTTGTCTCGTTGGCAGTAATTTTGTTGATAATGTTTGTTTGGTTGGAACATCGGAGGAAAGATTAAACACTTTGTTTTCAAAGGAGAACACTTATTGTTCGTTGAATAGACGAAGAACAAGAAAACTTTTAATAGTATGAGGAAGTGCTAAAAGTCCACAGGATGCCCTACTTCTAAAAGTATGAGTAAATGTTCAAATATGAAACTTATTTTTAGTGGGAAGAGTATCTTGGTCTCGTCCATTATATAGATTAACGGCCTGAATAACGTTACCATAAAAATCATCTGAATTATTAAGAGGAAAGTAAATGGTTGTCAAAAGTTAATAATTATCATGGTATAAGTCTTCTGGTACTTACATATAAAATGGATTCTATTGCGGGGTATCTGCATGACATTGTGATGGCTGTCGGCTCGCTACATGAGAATGACCAGTTTTAACATCTACCTAGATTAGGGAATTTTCTTTTTGCTAGACCAACTAAGGCTGAAGAATCCTGTCCACCTTACTATTTAACTCATACCTGGGTAGAGAAGAAATGGATCCATATCTTCCCGAAGGATAATTGTGCGAAGGCAATTGTAAGGAACAATTGGAATTCGAATCCGGCTCGTTGAATTTTCATTCTGAGCCCCTAATCATTATACAATCTAGGCGGGGCTTGCGTAGGGTGTAACAAAAATACTTTTACAAACTCTGGGGGCGGATTCCTCACGCCAAAACAAG
>OZ038480.1:5965583-5988083 GCA_964036315.1 Acanthosepion esculentum | reverse complement strand
ACTAACATTTTGTTTATAGTTAGTTTATAATTTCAATAAATTTATTTCGTTTTTTGCCTTGAAAAAGTTCACATTGGACGAAACGCGTCAAATAGGTACATTTATTTTGTAAAAATCCCATTTCCCCTTCGACCTTGTGCCACAATTTTGTAAGAGGCTGGTCCTCATTAGCCATCCCAGTTTTAGCCAATCAGAATCACGAATCATTCATTCATTACAATTCGCCCATTCACCACAAGCACCCACCCATCACCACTCAATCCCGTATATACCATAATACCGTATATTCGCAGGGGACCCACAGAAAATCCCATGATGTGAAAATTTCATTTCATTGTCCATAACGTTTGTTTATATGAAAATTTCATGATTTATTAAATGACGGGGGGGGGGGGAGGATGAAACCAGAACAGAAATTAAAAATGAAAGACATATAAAACTAAAACAAAACAATGTTATTAGGACCCGACCATCCCTCAAAATAATAAGAGTGGCCGCTGTATTCTGTCGATAGAAAAAATCAAGAAGGACACTCAATAATGGAATGGGAAGGTTAAAAATAAATGACAGAAAGGGGAAAATCAAGGCTGACCCGGTCGGGATGAAAAATGGCGGACAAAAACATACTAGGGAAGGTTAGGAATGCCGGGAACAGGCCGGGAACTACACTTATTCACATTAACTAAGGAAACGTAACAGTGTCTAACTTAACGAGGGACGGTTCGCCGGAAACTGCCCCGTTGCATTAAGGGGACTTAAAAGAGAAAATCAAAATCAGCCCCATCCACACGAATCAAGCTCGCCCCATTTACCCGCCGAAATCTGTCGAAATCAAACGCTTTCCATCAGATCCGATCCCCACCATAAGCCGATGCTTAAAGAACACGACCAGATCCTGATGCGAATAGCGTTCGTTCCACAAGATTCCTTCATTTCGCAACGTCCACACTATCATTCTTGCCACGGCTAGCAACGTAAAAAACACCATACGTAGGCGACACATTGCCACACGCATATTCGAGATCGATGGAAACGAGCTGATCGGGAGCGATACGAGAGGTCAACTCGCCGACATACTCCCATAAAGAGCGCACTTGAGGACAATGCAGTAGAAGGCGTGCGAAGCAGTTTCCTCTAAGCCAAGGTCACACCAGTAACAGTCTGGCAAATCTGCCTAGTCCTATCTGAAGAGTATGTCATTGAGAGGTAGCACGTTCCGAATCAAACGCCAGCTAAGCGAAAGCTCAGGGTTGCTGAGATAATTCGCTGCTGGCGCCCTAAACGCAACTCTGATCCCGAAAAGTCGAGCCGATCACACAGAGGATCCTTCGCGACCCCCTAAACTAATTCAAGATATACTAGTCTCCCAGGCCGAGAAAGGTCACTGGACCGAGGAAGGGCCTTCAAGGCCGACCGACACTCGCGGAGGAAACTCGACAACCTTCCACGACCTCGATCTCGACGGCGCTTACCCCAAGAAATGGAAGGAGTGATTGTAAGGCTAGGGAAGGCCTCCCTAAGACTCCGCGCCAAAATCGAGTCCTCCGTCAAAACACAGCGTAGGAAAGCCAATCTAGAGGCGTGGGGATGACTCGCTAGGTGTGCCGATCTACCCCCCCCCCGACACGGACGCTGGTAACAGGCTTCTATAAAGACACCACAAGAGGTTTGTCAACAAACGCTCGATCTCCTCCCACCGTCCCCCGCAAAGAGGAAGTACAGCCAAGAGGTAAAGGATGAGGAGCAAGACGCAAGTGGCACACGGTTCAGCCCTACCCTTTAAGGACAATCTCCTTCGGAGCCAAGTCCTGACCGACGCTCCGACCTTTGCCAGTACCTCTGATCAATTTTTCTTCAGCTGGAGTCCGGGCCGAAACCATACTCCAAGAATGCGGACGGGTTCATCAGTCCAACTAAAGGGCACCGGTAGCGCGTCCCCTTTCCAGGCATCTAACCGTAAGCCGGAAGACTTATTACGGTTAAATTTGGCCTCCGTCACCTTCTTGTACTGTTCAAGCTCCTTCTATACCACTTTAATGTCGTTGCGGCACGACAGGAAAATGGATACGCCATCGGCGTACGCAGAAACCCTGACTCGAGCTCCACCAGGAGGAACAATGATTCCTGTTGGAGTTTTTGCGTACCCTTGTGTACTAGTGAGCCAGCCAAAATGAGCTGACTCATTTTACAGTTCACCAATATAAGGTTTAACTAATCAGAAGGCTCAAAATATTCAATTCGACGTGTATAAATATTTAATACGACGTGTATAAAGGCGGCCATGTTTTTTTTCCGGAATATTCACTGCCAGGCTTTGATATCGAAGACTGGTATTGGCGATATAGTCTTGTTCAGTAGAGTGTCTGACTTGTGAGTGTTAATCTTTAACGTTGTTTCATTGAACAGATTACGTACTGTGCTGGATTCTATATTCATAGTCTATGGTGAAAATGGTCAACAATTCCGCTTAGAGCCGGACTGCACGCCCTGTCCCTCAGCCGGCGAAGGAGGGGCCCCAACGCCAAAGCAACAGCAAAGTCCAACGACTCGCTCTAGATAAGCTTAAAAAGTGAAGACTCTAGAGGATAGCCTGTCCCTGGTGGTGGCTGGGGGATTCCCGAGAGATAGCTGTAGCTAGGCAGGCCCTAATCAGTGAGGCTGTCAAGCGATACCAGGGTCAGGTAGTTAAACAAGATGTCTAACGAAGTGACAATGGGCAACCATGTCGGATCAACTTAGACAGCGCAAAAGCGTTCACCTGTACCACAGCACTGGGGGAGCGATGCAGGAGGTTGATCCACCTGCTGACGTCAGGTTCGAATCCGGAGGCTTGCAGGACAGCCTCTAGGTACTGATGGTCAACCCTGTCGAATATTGATCAGCGTGGTTCGCTCGTCGTCTTCTACACCCTCTATGATCGTGCGGATCAGATGCAGGTGACTTTGAAGTATTCGTTCTCTCACAGCACAAGTCTGCTCGGGTCCCAACAAGCTCGCGACAACTGACTGCAAACGCTCCGTCAGGATCTTGACCAAAACCTTTAAGTCTGCGCTTAACAGAGTTATGGGCCTATAATCATCTAAATCCTGCCAAACACCCATGGCCTTTTTCAACAGCATGATCACACCCCTGGAAATCCGGTTTGTGATGGACCCATGGCGGAACCAGTTGTTGAAAATCACTGTCAAATTTGGGACAAAGATGTGCGACAGCCTCAAGTACATTTCGTGGGGCAGACCATCAAGTTCCGGAGTCTTGCTTCTGCCGACCCTCTTCAGTGCCAAGTGAACTTGGACCTTTGTGATCTCCCCTTCGCAACTAGCCGCTTCAGTCGACGAAAGTCGAGAAAAGTCAGCCAAATAGCTGCGAAACTCGTCGCCACTGAGACCATGCTACTTGGTAAACTGGCTCTCGAAATTCCACCGAAACGGCTCGCACATATCTTTGGTCGACCTCAGAGTACGCCCCTCCGGGTTAATGACTTCACAAATGTACCGATCGGAACCTCGACGGATCTCTTCCTTGCACAATTCTGCACCCATGCTTACAGCTTCGTTAGACATCTTGTTTAAGTTATGTCTAACTACTTGACCCTGGTAGCGCTTGATAGCCTCACGCATCAGGGCCAGGGTAGCTACGGCTATCTCTAGGGGATCCCCCAGCCACCGACCGGGACAGGCTATCCTCTAGAGTCATCACCTTTTTAGCCTTAGCTAGAGCGAGTCGTTGGCTATATTCAGTGGTGAAGGACCTAATCCTATCCTTAAGCCTCTCCCACCAGCTACTTCTAATAACCACCCTCCACTAATTCCCGCTGCACTAATCTAGTCAGCTATTGGTGAAAGTCCTGCCTGTCTAGTAAGGACAGATTGAACTTCCAGTGCCCAGCTATTCAAGGCCTACTGCCTAACGCCATACGGGCACAGTGGAACGTGAGACAATCTAGGTTGACCCTTCTGATTAACATTCTATAAAAGTAGCTGGCGAAAGCCAATTACGTCCACATCTTCCGCCTCGGATGATCGACCCGGTATCTATCGACGAGCCTAAACTCGCAGATCAGATCAACCAAGATACGATCGTACGTTGCCTTCCCCTATTACCACCTGAATGAAAAAGACATATTCAGTTTCGTTTCAGAACAATGTGTCGTGTCCCTTCAAGACGTAGGTGATAATGGCCCTCCACATCTTCCTGCCTCTTGTAGCCCTGAATAAGTTTCGTCTTTTTGTTATTTTCCCAAGCCTGTTCTACAATCCATTTACTCAAGCCGATCAAGTATGTTACGCACTGCTTTCCTCTGTCCCTCTTTCCCTTAATCTGTCCTGTGAGTATCAGATTTTCCATGCCTTCCTTCCTCATTACATGCCTCAGGTCGCAGTTGTTGCACCGGCTGTCGCTACTGCTCTGGCTGCTGCGCTCGTTTCAACTCCCCCTGCTTCTGTCGCTGCTGCCGTTGCTACTGTTGCTGTTTTAGCTGTTTGTCCGGGGACATCCGACTTCTGTTGTCAGCGACTTTTTCTGGGACATCCTGCTGGGGAGGCGGAGTTGTCGCCTTTGCTCCCTTCTTCACCACCTGAGTCGATTCATTATTATGGACCTTCCTCGCTGCTTCCTTCCTGGGATGCTCCGGTGTTGGTTGAGGTGTTTTCTTCGTCTGTGGTGCTGGCTTCCTGGTTGGACACAACTTGGTTAGGTGTCCGGACGCGCCACAAGCCCAACAGGATGGGAGACGATCCTCCACAATAACAATAATGCTGCGGTCGCCGAAAGATGATATTTGGTATCGAATTAAACTTTGGTCGGGTCAATGTTACCAGGACCTCAAAATCACTGGTGGCAACGCCCGACTTACTTTTGATGGGGGATATCTCCACCAAACATAGTCCGTGAATAAGGCCCCTAAATGGTCCTCCGTGAGGTACATGGGCAGCCCATGTAAGGTAATCCGAGTTTTTCGGCTGCTCGTGTACTCCGTTTGCAGCCTCATCGTTTTGGCGGTGAAGGTGTTTCCTGCTAGTGCTTTTGCGGCTTGCTCAGATGCCAGCAGGATGTCCCATAAGGCATTGGTCCTTCGAGCTAAGACTTGATGTTTAAAGCCTTTAGGGCTTCTTCCATGGTCTCCCTGCTGACAGACATTCATTTTCTGGTCTTATGTCGACCGGCAACAGGGAGATTTTCCTGGATGCCACTGTCTCCATGACCGAAGGCATTTCGATTTTAGAGATGAACTTGTATTCATCTCTTATCTTTTGGTAATACTTCGGCCCTTGTGGGGGCCTTTTTGCTACCCATGCCAATGGTGCAATGGACGTACTGGCCAAATACACTTTTTCCTGAGGGAACTCCGCCATAGCGGGAGACTAATCTCCTTACAAGAAAACAAACTGGAAACAAAAGGGAAAAGCACAAAAACAATCACACAAACAATCCTCAAACAATCATTTCCCAACTAGCGTCCAGTGGGCAGAAAAAAATAAATAAATAAAAACGAGTTGTAACTTAATACATGTCTCGAAGTCTGACGAATTAAGGATCTGTCGTTTGTTTGATATTGGGAACCATGTATGGATCCCTTCAAGAGAAACTAGAAAGTTTTTTTTCTAACCGATTACATAGATATGCGATCCTTATATATAAAATATCCTTAGATATAAAATAGGTGTGATTAAAAATTTTCTCAAGAGAACACAAGAAACGTGTTATTAAAAATTTCCTTATGCGAGCGCACGAGAATTCATGCTCTTGTCTGCTTGACACAGAGATAAAAAAATAGCTAAATATTTTTATTTTGCTGATAGATTTTTTTTACTACTGTGGCAGTGGAGACTTCAGGAGTTATTGGCCCTCGTTCGATGGCGTTCCTTCGGAGGATTGGCGCGATTGCATCTCGATTAAGGAACGAGCCTCGCGAAACGGAGTGGCACTTGCAGCGTGTCTCACTGCCGACGGTTCGAGGTAATGGTTTCTCCATCATAGCGGCTTGCAGAGGATAGAAAAAATTGTTTATAGTTACGTTGTTCTGGAATTGTCATTATTGGTCGACTGAACTTGTTTTGTTTCAATTACTTTTGTTTTGTTATTATTAGTTACTTTGTTCAATAAATACATTAATTTAAAAAAAAGAAGTCTTTAAAGTACTTAATAACGTGAAAAAAACGCTTGTGAATAACGGTTTTCAAAAACATCTTATATACCATATTAAACTTTTCTTTCTAAGATAACCAATAGCAACACGAGACACTGAGAGAAACCAATAACATTAACATTTTCTACAAAAATCAAATGCATATTAAATATAAACAAGACGAATCTTAAAAAAACATCATAAAGAAATACATAACTCTAGTCGATAAAAACAAGAAAATTAAACTGATTATTTATTACAAAAAAATTTAAAACAGATAACTTTATCGTCACAAATAATAATTTACCTGCAAGATGGAAATTACAGAGAACCAATATTATTTACGAATTTACAAGGAATTGCGTTCCTGACCAATCCAAATTTGTAAATAATTATAATGGATATACGTCATGTTTAACAAGAAGATTCACGCTACATCTCCCTGACAATAGCTCAATTAGGTCTCATTTAAGTGAACATGGAAACCTCCCAAGCTCTATCCGTAAAATATTCGTTGATAATACAAATATAATAGCATCATTCATGTATACAAAAAAGGCTAAAAATAATGGAAGCATTATTAATAAAAAAGAAAAAAACCAACGCTCAACAACATCAACTATGAACATGGCCACAATGTGCTGACCGTGTTTGGAAAATAAAACATTTCTCTAACTCTATATACAAACATAGAACAATGCATACATTCAGTTAAAAGTAAAATAATATTCAACCTTGTTAATGGCTAAAAGTATAGCCGAAATCGCTCGGAAAACATTCGGACAATTTTTATAGAATTTATGTCCTGAAAAGAAAAAAAAAAGTATATGAAAACGTGAAAAATTATATCAAAAAACTCAACCATCACACCCTTTTTAAAGGAATTTTGCATAAAAGAAGGATTGCTGTCCAAATACATATCTATCTCTCTCTCTCTCTCTCTCTCTCTCTCTCTATATATATATATATATATATATATATATATATATATATATATATATATATATAATCTAAGGTATGCTATATTTTTGGGTAAAAGTGCTCAACATCCGAGATAGAGCGCATGTAAATATATAAGTGAAGACTGAGTACCATGCGGCAATATTCTGTTTCATGCTGTAGGCATGAAGATTGCGTTGAATATGAAACAGGGTGTTGCAGATTTGTGGTGATCTCAGTATCCACCACTTTATATATATATATATATATATATATATATATATATATATATATATATATATATATATATATATATATATATATATATATATATATATGTATAGCAATGTATGTTTAGCCTTCAGTGTCACAAATCCACAAGTATGAAGCAAACCAGTAAGAATAAAAATAATAATCTGTAAAACAATCTTGCTGACTATTGTGCTTCGGAGAGGAGTCTAGTTGGTATTTAAGAAACACAACACGTATAAATTCACAAGAGAATGGCACCCAGTCAGAATCGAACAGAAACAATTTTAATGATCTCCGAGATTAACTTTCTAAGCTCTACTCTATAGAATGCTGCCTTTATTGATATTTAGAAAGATTAACAGCCTATGACCGCAAGTGTCATCTCCGTTAAGATCGAACTCACTAGAGAAGAAATTGATTGCCAGGCCTGTCATTGTACGACGGTGAAGCGCCCAACAGTTGAAGTTTATACATTTTTAACGATCTAAATGCAGCTGACAAACCATTAGCAAAAAGCGTGTGGCTGTGGTGAAATGGTTATTGGCGCGGAAAGTGGAATCGGCCAACTGTGTTCAAATTCCAGACTGATCTGTTGCTTTAACTTTCGTACAAGTATCCTAAGGTAGGGCATTAAACCCTATCTTCTTCAAACCAGCTACGGTTTAAATATCAACGGAGATAATGATTAGATGTCTGTCGTGTGACAGAATATATTCAAGAATATTTTTAGTGTTTTAGTTAAAAAAAAATGTACAGAAAAATAATTAGTTTACAAAAAATAAAATATTCGTTTTTATTATGGACCGCCATATTTATAAATGGAATCAATTCAGTCTATAGATGTTAACACGAATTTGTGTTAATTTATTCATTAAATCAGCCCGAGAACACATTTTAAAGTGTGAAACTAGCAACGTAGATACAATAATTCGAAATTCAGTATATTTAATACAAATGGTTGGCCTTAATTTAAAGCTGCGTAGAATGATTACGTTTTCATCGTAACTGAGCAGATAGATGTTACTCTCATTTAGAAAAAAAACTCTGATTTCAATAACTATTTATTTATATATAATAAAACATAACTGAGACGCAGTATATATATATATATATATATATATATATATATATATATATATATATATATATATATATATATATATATATATATATATATATATATATATATCCGAATGTAATGAGAACGAAAATAATAAATTCTAACGTTCACAGCATTAATTCAAAAGATAACCATTTTGGTTCTCACCAGTCGAGGTGCAAGTAAATGCACCGAAACGAAGTTGCATCTTTGGCGTGAGTAAATTTTTTATATGAAATATATATATATATATATATATATATATATATATGAAGAAATATAGTCTTAAGATGTGCTATATTTATGGGATAAAGTGCACAATATCAGAGATAGAGCGTGTGTAAATATAAAAGTGAACATAGAAGTCAACACTTAGAGGCGACAGTCTGTTCCATGCCGTTGACTTCGATATATATATATATATATATATATATATAGATATACTACACTTGGTATTATGTGTAAGATTTATTAAAATATGCATAAAAACTTAATTGGACTAACGATTACATATGCGTAAAGCATGCTTAGAAAAGTCCGGGGGTCTAATTTACTAATGTACATTTTATATGTTAACAGATATAGTAAATAAAAATATTAATTCGATATGTTGATCATTTAATAATTACCTATCTTCTAAAAAATGATTATTTTAACCTTAGAGGCGTGTGTCAATATAGAAAAGGTGCATTTTGTCTCATCGTCCGATAAGAATGTCTAATTGTCCAATAATATAACGATGGTTGGCTTTGTTACGAAAAAGGTAAAGTCATTTTTTTAATCAGTTCAGTTCAAGTAAGGTAATAAAACTACTAAGACGTAAGGGTTACTGAGTGTGAGAGAATATGAGAAAAAGAAAAGGGGAGAGAACAATAAAAGAACAAGAATTAAGAAGACAGAAGATAACAATTGACAATTCATTTACATTTTTGAAAATCAAATTTGACTGGGAAAGCCAGAATCCGGAAGAGAGTTCCACAAGCGAGTAGAAACCTTTAACATAGAACTTACGCTTACATTTCGTTATTTCAACTGTAAAATGATGTGACCTTGCAATAATCTAGTAGTACGCTTACATTCATAGGTGCTTGTTTGTTTTGTGGTATATCAACATCCTTATGGGTCATTTAAGAAATTTAATTTTCTTGGGAGCTTCACTAATTTTTTTTTACAAAAATGTATTACTGACAATTTTTAAATTAAAAAAAATTACGAAAAAGTATTGTTGGTAATTTCTTTCACATGAGAATGTATTGCTGGTATTTTTCCTATAAAAATGTTTATAGTTTCATCGTGTTTTGACCCCAGTTTGGGGTTAACTATTTGCCCATAGTTGAGATTCAAATAGGGATTTACATTCATAAAATCTTGATATTAGAGAGGTTAGTTCATCAAAACAATTATCATGAAAGTATTTATAGAAAAGGCGCAGGAAAGCTACGTTACGGCGGTGGAAATCTGAGATGCCAGTTCAGGACCAATAACATTGCAGAGTCTGCTTTGGATTTTATCAAGAATCTCTAAATATATAGCAGGAGCACCTCATCTGATCTGGAACACCAGACCAGATGAGGCAACAATATTGAAACTAAGGACGAATGACAAACTTGTAAATATGTAAGATAGATTCTGACGATAGAAACTGTTTAGCACGATACAGTGAACCAAATTTCCGAGCTCTTAATATAGTCGAGTTGTCAGGGAGATGGCTTGATGATACTGGGAATATTAAATAATATTTACAGGACCTAGAATGAATGATTCTTTATAGCTTTTTTAAAAATCACTCCAAGCAAGGTAATAAAGCCAGCAAGACGCAAGGGGTTACTGAGTGTGAACGAATATGAAAAAAAGAAAAAAAAACAACAACATTAAGGTGAGAACAATAAAAGAACATGAATTAGGAAGATAACGACTAATATTGCATCTAAACTTTTGAAGAGCAAAGTGTATTGTGAAGCAAAAAGCCGGAAGAGAGTTCTACAAGAGAGGAGTGCAAGAGAAGAAACTGTTAACACAGAACTTACGGTTACATCTAACCATTTCAACTGTAATAAATAAATTTACAAACGATAAGACCTAGCAGCCAATCAAGTACTGCGCTTAAATTCATAATCTTCTGGTACAAAAGAAGAAAGCTCATGAGAACAATTAGCATGAAAATATTTATAGAAATGAAACAGAGAAGCTAAATTATGACGATGGGAAGGTGTCTGAAGCCTATATGCTAGGTCAGGACCGAAAACATTGCAGATTCCTTTTTGGATTTTATCAAGAATCTCTAAGTACGGAGAAAGAAGAAAAAAAAACTTAAAAGCTAAATTCATTATTTTATGACTATCTTTAAAACTTTGAACAAATTTTGTTGTTTGATTGTATTTTTTTTGTTTGTATTTTATGTGCTGTAAATCAGCAGGGAAATTTATTAATAAACCAATCGGTGCTAAAAAAGAAAAACACTTGACCTTTCAGATCGCATCCGAACATCCATCTTTATAGAGTTGCCACAGTTCATGAGAACATTAGAAGGGATTCAGCATCAGTCGTATCCAAATTAAGATAGTTACCAGTTACGACAACTGACACTTAAAAACTTTTTGAAATGACCTAAGTACAGATGCGATTATATTCTGTTGCGGAGACTGCACCATAATGAATGCACATTTGCTTTGCCCGCAAATCGGAAATCCCCGTCCTTATCTCGGCTTCCTCCGTGCAACAGCTGTTTTATTAGCGATGTCCTTTAAATACTTTTTATGCATGTTAGCTTTTAAGGCCTAAACACCATCAGTAGGACACTTCTGCACACTTCCTGATAACAAAGCGGCAGGTGTCGATAAAAAATTATGTTCTCTGACCCCAAAACAAAGAGAAAATATATTTTTACAATACGTTTAGTTGGAGGTGGAGTAATAGATAGCGGCTCGGATTGAGGAATCGGAGAGCCGAGTTCGAATTCCAGTCAAATCCATTACATTACTTACGTGCTAATACCCTTAGGAAAGGAATAAATCCTCTTTTTCTCCCCGACAGTCGTTACAAACCGAGTTCTATAGCCTTGGATGACAACTGGCCTACCACAGAAACAAATGGCAACCTACTGCGGGAAACAATCTGCTTCGTCAGTCATGTATCGAAAGCTGACTGAACGAATGTTAACTACCTACTACAACTCAGGTTGTATTCGACTTGTATCAGGGCTGACTTACCACAAGGTGGTCAGAACCTCATTTTAACTCGGGGATTAACTGTATTTCTCTTGAACATAGTGTTCTCATTTTGCATCAACAGAAAGAAAAGTCAAATTCTGTGAACATGTAAAATGGTGTCTTCTTTCATCATCAATTTTTTTTTTTAAGTTGGCAATATCTTTCACACATTCTCCACATAATACTCGACTTAGTAACTTAATACACCGTATTTGCCGGTGTATAAACCGAACCTTTTAAACATAATGTCCATCTAGACCGGCTGAACTGGTCAGTCTAAAGGAAATGATGCTGACATTTTAAGGATCAAATCATCTAGCTAGTATATTCAAAGTAAACAGGAATAATATCGGATTTTAGGGATTGTATGTGACAGAAAATGAATCGTATCGACTCTTACACCGACATCGACGGTAGGCAGTAAATTTTGACATTAAATTCTCTTTTTTAAACCACAATTCTCCATGATTTTCTCTCATACATTAATATCTGCTCGATGCGTATCCAAATGTAAACAAATGACGTCACACATTATTTGCACTGAGCAGACATGAATGTATGAGAGAAAATCATGGAGAATTGAGGTTTAAAAACAGTAAAATCGACCTTGCTAACCGAAACGCTCCTCTGTGGCTCAATCGGTAAAAGCACGTCAGGCTAAATGACGGTTCCGTATAGGATTAAATCCTCTCTTAATTAACGATGATTTTTTTAGAACACACATTGAACAAACATAAAATTTGCTTTCCAAATACCAACTTCATGGAGTCACATATTAGGTTGGCCAGAAAGTTCTAACTTACTTTGAAGCGCAAAGAAAACTACAAAATTTTATGGAGCAACAACAACAATTATTCTTGGCGAACTTCTGTCAGCAATCAGCCAGCATCCGAATCTGTCCCAGATACTAGTTCGTTGGCTTTGAATAATAATAATAATAATAATAATAATAATAATAATAACAACAACAATAACAACTTGAATACAAGCTTCCTTCACTTCATAAAGCGTGTTGAATGTCTGGTCGCAGAGGAAGTGTGCCACTGAGAGGACTGAATGGTGGATGTGGAAGAATCTGAACACTGTCCATTTGTTTGAACTTTCCCCTTGTTAACCTTTGCACCGAAACAAAGCCCGACCTCGAGTGATCACAGCAGGATACGCCTTCTTTAGTTTGTTGTACACGCGGTGTCCAGCTGCTGGCAATATAGTTTAGCGTTGATGGTGCGACCATGTGGAACAAGCTCGAAATGCTGTACACCTTGGAAATTCCACCAGACAGAGATCAAGATTTGTTATTTTTTTGCCGCTTCCTAAACGAGTTAGGACTTTCTGTCCAACCTAATATATCAAAAAGCTTTGTAATTTTGAGCACTAATACTTATTACATTTCAATTAAAGATCCTTCAACCAAAAATAATCACCTCTATTTCCCTGAGACGAAGAGGAAATGAACATTCCATTGTAATTTTCAGAACTGCAGACATTTACTATTATATATGTGTTCAATCATTACAATCAACCTCACCCTTGTCGTCTTGTGTCATACAAGTTAGACTTACTAAAAAGATTTGTTTATTATTTTCCGCTCCCCAAGTGAGTCAGGACTTTCTGGTCAATCTAGTATTTCAAGCGACACCTATTCGTTTTATCTAACACCTCGTACAGATTAACCATTTCCAGCCATATCTTAAAACAATTTAACAGAAACCAATCAAGTTGCCTGCTACAATCGAATTCTATTTTCTTAATAGCTCTCGAAAATGTGGCCATTAGCCACAATTCCACAAACACCACATATGCAAGAAATATTCATTTTACAAATACAAAAACGAGTACAAATTTTATTAATTTATTTAGTTTCCACTGAACGCAGACATGAGTGGTATGCTTAATGAAAGATTGTTTTTCGTCAGTGAATTTCATATTAATAATTTGATGCTTGAAATGATAGGAATAAAAAGCGAAACATCAGATCAAATGCCTTCGTTTATCGCTTCTCGGCCTTTTGGCCGGGATCAATACGAAGTATCTTTTCTCATTTTACTAGTCTCAGGGATTCCAAATCTGCAGCAGAGTCTCCCTCATTGTACTAAAAGAGGAAGTGTCGTGAGAGGACTGGTTAATTTTTGGATTGGCCGAAGGCGACCCCACAATAAAAAGACCTCGTGCCACATTTTGCCACCGCAGAGAGGTGAGTAAATAATCGCTTTTTTGTTTGACGAGAAAATCATTGACATTCTTACATCTTGTATGTTCTTCGATGGAACATAAAAATGAAGATTTGTTCATTGTTCTTAGTTTAACTGTCAGTCAGTTTTGATAAAAAATTACGATTTCAAATCTATCGACCAGAGAGGAGAAATTCTAGTTGCTAGTGTTTGAAAACAAGATTTTAACGTTGTAGTGGAGCAGAAGGGATTTAGAAATTATAGCAGCCAAGCGTTGGTCCCCTTTTTTCATCTCGGCTGGGTCAGACTTTGATTTTCCCATTCCGTCATTTATTTTTACCCTTCCCACTCCATTAGTTTATAGGCAGAATGCAGCGGCCACTCTTATTATTTTCAGAGGTGGACGGATCTTATTAACATTAGTTTTGTTTCAGTTTGTTCTTTTTTTTTTAATACGGTTAGCACATTGTGGCCTTGTTCGTAGTTAATATTGTTAAGAGTTGGCTTTTTCTTTTTATTATCTGTCGCAGTTAACGGTGGAGATTCCATCGGAGACTGACTCTTTATTTTGACGAGTGTAGAAACGACCTCACCGTTGCGATGAAAAACAACAAAAACAAAAACCGAACAAACTTTGGTAATTGGTAATGGTCCACACACTATTCGTTCGATCTGCTTAGCTAATCTCATATTGAATCCTTCTCTCGTCGATCGTCGAAATAAAAGCAGACTTCTTGTTCGCATGTTATGTCCATGCTATGCCTAGCATCCTTCTGTAGAACCACGTCACCGTTGCCTCAAGTCTTCTGTTCATTTGTGAGGAAATTCCACTGCCATTAACTGGAGATTATGTCGAGGTTCAAATGTCAAAAACAGAAGTGAACGTATTAAACTTATTGTGAATGAAGGAATCTATTATTACGTAAATGTTAAAAGATAATTTAAAAGCATTACTATCAACAAATTTCGGGTTATTGACTAATCCTAGTTTAGTTCGGTAAAAAGCAAAAGACAATATTGAATGGAATTCGTTATTTAGAAGATTATTTTTTGACAATCTTTCGAGACGAACTAGTCAGCCTTGAAAGAATAGCACCCAAAATTCTATCTTGGATTCGAAAGCCAACCGATGAGAAGCATACAAATGTTTCAATTGCTAAGCAGGTCTTTGATTAATTTAATGAATTAAAATGTTTTCAATATGTTTATTTGAAGTTATCGCCAGTTTTTCGATGTAATTTTTAGTAATTAAATTTTCATTGTGCATTCAAAATATCTATGAAGCAAATTTTACAGCTGTACATTTTGTACGGACATGTTCCCAGTTGTACATTAATTATTAATATAAAAATATATTAGCTCGAACACTTTTTACAGTGTGTAAATATTATATAGATTATTTATAGAATGTTATTTATAGAAATAGTCGATAACAATTGAATTGGTTGCACTTATATTATGAAAAATAAAATAAAGCTAACTGTTTTTTTTATTTTAAAATCGAATAAAATACAATAGAAAATAAACATTACTTTTCTTATTAATTATTCCCCCAATACAAAGTTGATGAGACAATCAGAATTGAGGTTTACTGAATGAGATTATTGTACGGACGTAAGAGGAGGAAGTAATAAGTGCAGATTATGATTGTATATAGAAAAGATAACGGTTGACTCTAGACTCGAAGAAGTTGATTGCAGGTATCAGGGAAGCATCCTCTCAGGAGTCTATTCTACAATGTACAATTCTGAAATAAAGGAGTGTAACGGAATGAAGAAGTGGGTGTCTTCAGAGTACAGAAAATGGAATCAGTAGACCGAGTCTAAATTCTGTCTAAAATCGATCGTGTCCACTTCGTGGGAAAATATAAAAGTAAATAGTACAGTAGACTGGGATTTTCAGCCTTGCTTGGCAACCAATTTGAATTCTAAACAAAGAGTAGAATCCATTCCTTCCGTATCTCTGTGGGAAAATCAAAATAAATAGATAAAACAAAAGAAAGGTAGACGGGAAATGCAATCTTACACCATAAAAATCTAAATTCTTTAGGATAGGAATTGGGTTTGTAACGTGGAGGATCATATTTTAATAGGATCATATTAAAATATGATCTCTTTTTACTAATTGGGAATTACTGAATGAAGTTGTTGTATGAGCGTAAGAGGAGGAGTTAAGAAGTGTAAATTATGAGAATATATAGGATAGATATCGATTAACCCGGGACACAAAGAAGTTAAGATTGTAGTATTTCGGGAGGCATTGGAGGTGGTAAAATGACATGACTTCTTTTAACTAAATTTTACAAGGCCCAAGAACCACTCAAGCTTACTGACTGAGGTTGTTGTAAAATAAGGAAGTAAGTACACATTATGAGGATATGTAGGATAGATAACGGTTAACCCTAGACTTGAAGACGTTAGCATTTTAGTGACCAGAGAAGCATCTTCTCGGGTGTCTGTTGCATTAAGTAGCGGTTTTTGGTAAGAAAATGTCCGAATGGAACTTCTTCCTTACTAATGGAGTACAATGGGAATGGGGGGGATTCGTTGCATTATATGTGGCATGACGGGACTTAGCTGTAAAGACCTGATATGGTGGAACAAATGAATGTACTTCGTCTTATGGCATGGAAATAGCGATAGAATAGTGAACTTAAGTTCTAAGTGTTCCAGGACTCGTGACTCCAGTTCACCTTTGAATTGTATTTTAATACACCATTTAATCTTGATCTGTTTTTTTGTAAAGATAGAGCAGAGCAGTAGGAGTCAGATATTTTCTGGAGCGCTATAAGTAACCGAACATTTTTTTTCAGGATTTTCAGTGATGGATAGGATAGATGTTGGAATCAGTGCAATTGGCCGCCTTTAGAGTTGGAGGAACGCTCGATTTGAAAGTTAATTCTTATCTTCTCAGCTTAGTCCTGTACAAGCCGACTCTCAGCAATGCTCGAACTTGCAACACTGGCGAACAGGTTTGCGCGATTAACCATTTTATATATAATATATAAACGAAAAGTGGTGGACTCCTCCACCTACGTCGGGTCGACCATCTCCAGCTCCCTCTCCCTGGACACCGAGATCAGCTCCAGGATAGGGAAACCTCCGCAGTCATGGCCAAGCTAAACAAGCGAGTCTGGAACAACAGCCAGCTGACGGAGAACACCAAACTACAGGTCTACCGGGCCTGCGTCCTCAGCAGTCCTGGACAACTTACGTCAGTCAGGAGAAGAGGTTAAACACCTTCCACCTCCGCTGCCTCAGACGTCTCCTGCATGACTGGCAAGACTGGCAAGACTGGGTTACTAACACAGAGGTCATCCAACGTGCCGGCATCCCCAGCCTGTTCTCATTGCTCGGCTAAAGACGTCTCAGATGCACGTACGCCACATGGGTACCGGCCGCATCCCAAAAGTCATCCTATAGCTGTGTGTGGGGTCCACTCAACTGGAAGACCTCAGCTCCACTTCAAGGATGTCTGCAAACGAGACATGAAGCTGGCCGACATCGACCCCAACACCTGGGAATCCGCGGCTGATAACCGTCAGCATTGGAGAGAAACAGTCAGAAACGGCGTCACGACTGCAGAAGCCGCGTGGGAAGATCAGCAGGCACCAGAGATAGCGAGGAGAAAAGCGAGGACAGCCTCCGTCTCCGTGTCATCCAGCTTCATCTGCGCCAAGTTCCTGGGAGACTGCCGCTCCAGAGTTAGACTAGACAGTCACTAGAGGCGATGTAACTCCATCGCCTAGCACCTTCAGCGCTACTCCATCGCCTCCCGAGACGGACGGATGCCGACGACGACTATAAACGAAAATCATTTTGTTTTTCATAAATCTAATCAACAATGTTTTCTCCCAAACGTCTCAATATAGATTCTGAGAATATAAATTCGATTATTTATACTGTATGCGAATTACTATTTGTCTTAAGCTGTTGCTTTTAGGCTTGTAACATATTTTGTTCATTTTTATGACAAGGAAGTAGGAAGAGAAATTGAAGATTCGGAGGGAAAGGACGGAAAAAGAAAAAAAGATCTGAAAGTGTTGAACTCCGATGAACGCACACAGCTTATTAATTCAATCTGTTATTCAATTGCATCTCCTCATTCACAAGCAATCAATACTAATTGGAAAAAATCGACATTATTTCTGATTTCAATTACGTGACCTGTCGCCAGCTGGTGAGGGAGACATGCAGGGTTTTCTGATAAAAAAAAAAAAAACGAAGAAAAAAATGGTGACCAATATGTTAAGCTTTTGATGTGAAAGCCACGTGACAGTGTCATGGCAGATGGTCGAGAGACATCAGACAGTTTCGACAACTGAAAGACACCGTGCGAACCGCGAAGGATTTTACGAGAAAGAAGGATGCAAAGATCAATGATAGATATTTACTACGAATTGATCTCTGTGCTTGGATACACGGTCTG
Organism: Acanthosepion esculentum; assembly: GCA_964036315.1. NCBI lineage: Eukaryota > Metazoa > Mollusca > Cephalopoda > Sepiida > Sepiidae > Acanthosepion > Acanthosepion esculentum. The sequence continues at coordinate 5,969,858 of OZ038480.1, read as the reverse complement.
GTCAGATATTGTTTACACGAGTTTATATTTTAGTCTTGATATCCATCAGAAATCGTTGAAAACAAACGACTAAAACTTGACAACTCGTATGAAACTCTTTCTGGTTTCTGTGTCGGGGGTAATAAAGATGCAACAAAATTACCTCCATATTTTAGTGAAAATTTATCGGGTCGTCGATCTACGGCTGCGAGCAAACAGTATGGATAAGCACTGTTTACATTATTCGGAATATTGTATTCATCTTTGTCGCCATATTTGTTACAACGTTTCGGCCGTTGTACGCCCCGGCCTTCTTCAGATGGTTGGAATATCTAACCGAACCCTTTATTTCGCTCACTGGAGTAAACTGTTCTAGTTCCACGTACCATGTCTAATAGATGTCAGTTATCAGTTATCTCCTGTTAATTCCCCTCTCCAAGTTCTCCACTGCCTTAACCGGGTATTGAACTCACACTCTTTTGGTCCTGTCACTGGATCTAACTAACGCGTTTATACACTGTGCCATGTGTCCTTGAGGACAGTACCCGGTTAAAGCAGTGGAGAACTTGGAGAGGGAAATTAACAGGAGATAACTGATAACTGACATCCATTAGACATGGCACGTGGAACTAGAACAGTCTACCCCAGTGAACGAAATAAAGGCGACAAAGATGAGGACAATAGTCCGAATAATGTAAATAGTGTACATAATACTTCATCTTAGAAATATAGACAGATACAGTATGGATCAGAAATAATAAAGTGTAGGTTCTCGGTGAGATACGAATATCCACTTTGTCTCAGAGAAGCCAGTTTAATCGCATCAGCTGATCTTAGCGTTTGGGTTGCAGGAACTCTACGGTTAGCACAGGGACAACTTTTATGTTCACATCTAAAGATTATGCATGACTATATTGTGGTATTGTGTCGGAATAGATATTGCACTCAAATTTCACACCAGATCGTCAAAGGTTGAAGGATTGACTAGGGTTACTACTGGCCACCGAATACAGAAGTACATGGCCCTCACACCTGCTTCCGACATTGTTGCGTGAGGACGAGAATTCTGGGCAGATGGATATAACAACAACCACCCCAGAGATGATTTGGGAGGTCTCTCACACATCACAGACGGGGAATTTAAGATCTGGAGGTGGAGTGCGATAATGGGGAGCTATATTGTACAGAGTGCCTGAGAGTAATTGACGAAATAATGGAGTGAATAAAATGTTAAGGCACGAAGTTTCAAGTCTCGGGTTATCATTTAATCGGTACCCCCCCCCACTTCATTATATTATTACTCTAATTCCCCATGTATAATACGCATTTTTTTTTCTCTAAAAAATAATAAGTAAAACTAGGGGCGCGTATTATTCACAGCTACAAAGACATCTTTAAAAAATTGCCATTTCAAACATACGACAATTAGACACTAACATTCGGCGATTGCGACCCCATAAGGATGTCAAATACAATCATATGTACTTCTAAAAATACTTATAAATGTAAAATAAAATAAGAATTATCATAAAATTAAATTAGAATTATATTATTCTATGTTTAAAACCATTTTTTATAAGAGTAGGTCGTAATGAAATTGGAGAGGTACAATTTAGTTTGTTTACCAAACAAGGGGTGCGTATTATGCGTGAGTAGAAGCATTTTCCCACACTTTTCGGCACAATTTTTGAATGAAGGCATATTATACATGGAGAATTATGGTATATAATTATATCACACTTTCAGCACAATTTTAGGGTGCGTATTATGGATGAAGGTGTATTATGCAGGAGGAATTACCGTATTTATTATTATATGAGAGAGCAGTGCGTCAACAAAGTGACGCTGGGCTACAAATATACGAAACCCAATAAACCCATCGTGATATCCAGTATACCAAAGGTTATTTCATTTAAAGACTATGACGCAACAATATGATTTATATTAGTATTATTCTATATCATTATTCCGTCCTGGGTATGACGATAAGCTACATCCGCGTCCTGGGTAAGACGATAAACTACGTCCAACAGCATGGCCTCTGATCAGGAGGTTTTGTGGAGCGTGGAACCACCTCTTAATTGCTGGTGTTCCCAGGCCCACCCTGACCCGGGGTGGTAGTACCTGTTAGGGTCCCAGCTATGGGCAAATAGTTAACACCCAAACTTGTGTAAAAATAGGTTCTAATACATGAAATACTTCGTAATAATAATAATAAAATTATTACCAGCAATAATTTTTGAAGGATAAATTATTAGCAGCAATACTTTAAAAAAATACCAGCAATACAAACAGTTATACATTTTTTGAAAAAAAATTTACCAGCTATAGATTTCTTCAAGGAAAAATATTCCCAGAAATAGATTTTTGAAGAAAAACATATTAGCAGCAATAAAAAGTTTGTCGGTACTAAATAACCCATTGAGGTGTTGATATGCCGTAAAACAAAACAATCCAAACCATATCATTATTAATGTTATTCATTTGTTCCTGTTGTTTCAGATGTTAAAATGGTGGACACAAGTTTTAAATTTCTGGTAATTTTAAGCTATTATTATAAACCAATTGGAGGAGAGAAGTCCACGAAAAAGCAACGTCCATCGAAATTAGCAGAAGACAAATAGAAGAGATGAAGTGAGTCGAAAGAAGAGGTCTCCATACCTTACCATATGGTGACTGCGGACGTTTCTTCAGATCCAACATCGGACTCATTCTCACACAGTAGGAAATATTGATAAGCACTCCAATACTCGGCAACGAGTTCCGCCAACGACAACGATGTGTTTGCGTGTGTGTGCGCAAATAACGTGTACTTAGCCAGCAAATTCTTCATTATTCGGGTATTGTTGAATGTAACAGTTAAAGAATAAGTGTTACGTTTTTTTTAAATTATGTTAATTTTAATCAATCCAGTCTATTAGGAGACGGACGCTGCAAAACGAAGAAATTCGAGAAGAGCAGTTTACCAAAAAACAACATCCTTCGAAAACACCAGAAGAGGCGGAGAGAGCCGAAAGAAACCCTCTGACTCTACCGCGGACGTCTCTTCAGATCTAACATAGGACTCATTTCACAGAGAAGAGAATGTTGATGAGCACCCCTAATACTTGGCAACGAATTCCAACAGCGGCGATAAATTGGGCTACAAAATCGTTGAAACTGCTCACATGATTTGCGGAAATAAAATAACATTCAACCATATTGTTTGAAATTGAAAAGCAGACGACGATCAGTTGTCGCTTATGATGCAACGCAGAAGAGAAGACATTATTTACATTCGCATTAATGCCTTTTATCTTTATTGTTATTATCACAACGAATGCGGTTAGAACGTTCGCTTTTCGATAATGAGAACCAGGTTCGAATCTCGCCCGTACCAAGGGTTGATCCAAGCCCTGCGAGTGAATTTGGGTAGACGATCGTTCCTCGTTAGTTGGGGTAGCACGAAGTCTCAAGTCATCGTGGCCGAGAGTTTGAGCGTAATGGCCTTGTTCAAACTGCTGATCACGGCAAATGAAGCGCTCTTGTCCAGAAACTGTAAGTAATGCCCGCTCAACATAGTTGCAGTATAAACCACAGGTGGACTCTGTGGCTTTTGATTTGATTTAATTGATTCATTTTCGAAATTATTTAAAACCAGAAATAATTTTAAATTATAAGAATTTATTTGAATTATAATGGTTTAGTGATAATTAACCCATAGCTGGGGGAGAAGAGCGGGATTCTTACCTTTCCAAAAGGGTATTTACAGGTAAGCGATTATAACTAACACAACGGAACTTGGAACTCTGATTAACAATTCTGAGCCATTATATATTAATCCACCCGTACGTGCATACTTACAGCACCTGGTATTCCTAAATGGTCACCCATCTAGGTACTGACTAGGCTCGATTTTGCTTAACTTTGGTGATCGTACAGGAGCTGGTGTTTCAATGTGAGGTGACCGTAAGCCCCGTAGGTGTTGAACAAATATAAATGTGCTTGAGCAGGGATTACTTTACCGTCCGAGCAAACAGACATACTCAGAAACAGGTAGACAGCCATTATTATTATTATTGTTATTATTATTATTATTACAACGTTTCGGTCGTTGTGCCCTTCATCATTTTTCATGTATATGTCGATCTGGGTAAATTTATTTCATTTCGAATTAGGGCTGAAACTCACAATTATTATGTTATCAAATTCCCGAAACGTCGCTTTAATCCGGTAAGTTATTGTACAAGGTTAAGTTCTAATATCTCTGAAGAAAGATTGTTAGATAGCTGAAGAAGGTCGGAGGGAACCCTGGCT
>OZ038480.1:5955583-5960583 GCA_964036315.1 Acanthosepion esculentum | reverse complement strand
GATGCATGTTTCATTAAATAATATAGACAAGTTTTGCCTATTTATTTTAAGCAAATTCCTTTCATATCGTCTCATAAGCTTAACATTATCATTGAAAAACGAAAGAAAATCACCATATTGATACATGCTTTTTAATCCTATCTGAGCTTTCGGCTGACATAAGCCATCATGATGATTACAATGAATCATTCATACAAAAAGTAAATTAGTAAAGTTAATGATATATAATGGCGAAATCCCTTCGCCAACAAAATTTTTAAAGATGCATTAACCTACTAATCCCTCGTTGAATGTTATGATCCTTATTTTTTTAAATTATAAACTGTATTAGGTTCTTCTTAAATGCACAAGTACTTTCGAATGTACATTCAGTCATCTTCAGGCATGGAAATTATTTTGTTTTATTATATATATGGGTGTTAAAGTTGGATAAGAATTTGATATATATATATATATATATATATATGTGTGTGTGTGTGTGCGTGTGCGTGTGTGTGTGTATGTGTGTGTAATGCGTTTCCACCGCTAATATACAAATAATTTTTGCAGTAGTACTGAAAAAGAAAATCAAATCGCTCAGATGGCCAAAATCTCTTGCATGGTCAGTTTTGTCTCGCATCTCCAACACTCATTCAGAATCCCTGTTCTAAAGTTATTTTTCTCTTTACCGTGTCCCTTTAGTTTAAAGTAGCCGAAGACATTTGCACGGTACTCTCTCTCTCTCTTTGTGTATATATATATATATATAACCACTTCCCAATACATATATATATATATATATATATATTGGGAAGTGGTTTAGGCCGAGAAATTCTCAGCATTTCTAGTATCTATCTATCTATCTATCTATCTATCTATCTATCTATCTATCTATCTATCTATCTCTCTATCTATCTATCTAACTACAGTGTTTTTATGGATATGTATATAATATGAATCTTTTTTTTTCACCTGTATTACATTCCGAAGCGGATTTAATAAGTTTCTTGGCCATTTTCCTATTCATCCGTTCTTCAAGGAAATTCGCTGGAACAGTTTCATAATGATAATTGTAATATTAGCCATTTCCTTATAAGGAAACATTCGACATGACCGAGCGGCTTGTTCTGTTTTCGCTTGAATGTTATAATTTTGTCCTTTTCAGACAATTTTACAGGAAAATAGATTTCTCAAACCCAGTAGCTGTTATTGCTCTTTCCAGTATTGACAGGCAGGGATTTCCTTCCAAACCTTGGTCTTGAAATGTCATCATTCTGATTATGCAATTATTTCCTATTCGAGTAGCATTTGATATTCAAAGAAGTTATCTTCCTGATTTCAAGTTTCGCAGATGTTATCCGGTCATCAGGGATTTAGATCGTTCAATTAAATTTAACAGATATCGTCAGTGACATCATTATAATGATATCCGTTAATAATTTCACGTGAATTATACACACACACACACACACACACACACACACACACACACACACACACACACACACACACACACACATATATATATATATATTTGTTGGCGGTATATATATATATATATATATATATATATATTTATATATACATATATATATATATATATTTATATATATATGTATATATAAATCTCTCTCTCTCTCTCTATATATATATATATATATATATATATATATGCAATCGTCAGGCCTGTTGACTTCTATGTTCACTTTTATATTTACACACGCTCAATCTCTGATATTGAGCACTTTATCCCATAAATATAGCACATCTTAAGACTATATTTCTTCATATATATATATATATATATATATATATATATATATATATATATATATAAATCAAGAGGTCAGTTGAATCCGCTACCTTGGTTTCAACATTGTGGTCTCCTCAGACGATTTTTATCAAATGACCACCTAACGCTTTTTTAGTTTTTAAAAAACTAAAGAACGCTACATTATCATTTTCAAAAATAAATAAACAAACGCTCGGCGTTGGGTGTGATAGAAAGGGATATTTAGAAGTAATAAATATTAATGGCCAAAATAAAGCGTAAATAGGATGTACGGAAGGTGCTTTCAAACGTATATGCTATAACCATATGTCCTCATTTAGCTAGTATATCTTAGGTACTCTACTCTACTAGCTGCCCATGGGTGGAATTTAAATAAAAAAAAAACAACAGGTATCCGTAGGTAAGATGGAAAATTTTAAAAAATGCAAAACAGTACAACAATCAAAACAATATTTGCAGCCTCTGCCATCAGAAAAATGAGGGATGATGACATTTCCGGATCCAAAGAACCTTTTTAAACCAGAAATCCGAAGTCTTTGCTTACATATCAGAACTTTTGTTTGTGCTTTTCTTCTCCCCCTCCCTTCTTCTTCTACTTTGATAAAAATCGCCTGAGGATAACGTAAATTTGAAACCAAGGTAACGAATTCGACTGACCTCCTGATTTTTAAAGTTAAAACCTCTACATATTTTGACTTTTGTTATTCACACGTGTATTGAACACTTTTTAACACTACTGTTTACTGGTCGGATCATTAACCTTATATATATATATATATATATATATATATATATATATATATATATATATATATATATATATATATATATATTTGTGTATTTAGGCAGCAATCCTTCTTTCATGGACATTTCATTAAAAACGACTGACAAGGTGCTTTTATTTAGTTTTTGTTAAACAATTCGTAGTGTGGCCTATATAATTATTTACGAAAGTTCATTCTTGAGGAATAGAATTCCTTAATGGGCATTTGAATTCGTAAATAATATTTGCTCTCTTTAATTTTGTTCTAGGAGGTGAATTGTTATTTTTAACTATAAGGTTAGAAGTTTTAAATTTTTTATAATAAATAATTAATCTAATTTTTTTACTATTGTCAACTGGTGTTATGCATTTTTTTTATAATGTTATTAATTCTGCATTCAAATTGTTTAACACGCAGACTAACTCTACACCTTTCCGACAATAGCTCAATTAGATGTCATTTAAATATTCATGGAGACCTACCGGACACTATTCGGAACATACTTGTCGACAACACTAATATAATAGCATCATCCACATGCAAAAAAAATGTTAAAAATAATGGAAGCCTTATTAATAAAAACAAACAAACCAACACTTTAATAATATTAACTTTGAACATGGACATAATATCTTGACCGTGTTTTGAAACAAAAAAATGAAACATTTTATAAAACATACATATTACAAACTATTTCTAATTCTAACAGTTGAAATATAATCCTTGAAAATGGCTAAATGTATAGCCGAATGCGCTCGGATAAAAAGAACATTCGGACAGTTTTTATATATTTTATCTTCTGAAAAGAAAAGAATTATTAGATCGTACGGGAAATTATATAAAAAACTAAATAAAAGCACCTTGCCAGTCGTTTTTAATGAAATGTGCATATATATATATATATATATATATATATATATATATATATATATATATATATATATATATAAACAGAGAAAATTATTAAATCTTTCTCTCTATTTCTCTCTCTCTCTCACATCGAGAACAGAACTTGCGGTTACACAATTTAAACAATGAAATGGTAAAAGCTACCGTTCTCGAACGACTTTTAAATTCATGAACACGCGGCAGGAAAGAAACTGTATCAGAACAGTTCCTTTTTTAAATATTTATAGAAATACTACAGCGAAGATACGTTACGATGATGGGAAAATTATTGAAGCCAAGATGCCATTGCTTTTTGAGATTTTATCAAGAATTTCTATATATGTAGAATATAATTCGTAATGTAGTTTTTAAAATAATTTCGCGACTATTCCATTGTATTTTTTCTTTTACAGAAATTTAAATTTCATTTATAAACTGATAATGTCCCAATTCTATTCGATCAACATTGTCCTGAAGATAATGTGAATAAAAATCAAAATATTAGCGCAAGGCCTCTGATCAGGAGGTTTTGAGAAAGCGTGGAACCACCTCTTAATTGCTGATGTTCACAGGTCCACCCTGACCCGGGGTGGTAGCACCTGTTGGGATCCCAGCTATGGGAAAATAGTGAACTTCCAGGTCTTTTCCAGCACATTGAAACAATGATGTTGCCAACTACACTTTTTTTGAAACAATGATGTTGCCAACTACACTTTTTTTGAAACAATGATGTTGCCAGCTATACGTTTTTGAAACAATGATGTTGCTAGCTGTACGTTTTTGATATATTTAGTAAATACTGGATCGGGCATTAAATAACCCATAGTGGTTGATATGCCATAAAACCCCAAACAACCAAAATATTAGCATAATTCAATACATTTAATTTTTTTACCATTTTGGATTAATTATTTCATTTCTTGTTTGTTTTTTACGATTTTTATGTTTTACAATATATTTTCTTTAACTGAAGAAGTCGACGAAACTTTAGAAAAAATCGTGGTGGCATTTGCTGAAGCCAACGATGACCAAAACCAATATTCATACACAGCATATATTTATACATATATCTATTTGTACGAATATATATTTATGAATGTGAGTATGCTTTTATGTTATTACTTGCGTATTTCTGTGCAGGTGTTCAAGGTTATGTGAGGAACACTGCTTTGTATCTATGCGCGCTGTTAGGCTTTAAGAATAACCAAATAAAGAAAGGAATGCTTTTCTATAGAGAGGAATGTGGTTTTATGTGCCTACGAGAAATGCCTGCATATTTTATAGGTTGCATCCTTCCTATTTAAGATACATCCTTCACAATAAAAAAAACCCAGATCCGATTTGACTTTTTAAATTTAAAAATAATATATAAAGAGGGATATCGACAGAGGAATCAACATATTGTAGTGAATGTCAATTTCATGTCTAAAGTAATTTTCAATCCATGTTTCAATACTTCTTTAGCGGGCTATATATATATATATATATATATATATATATATATATATATATATATATATATATATATATATATATAATATCAATTGATAATTATTAGGGATAATTCCAAGGAGGAT
>OZ038480.1:5903083-5953083 GCA_964036315.1 Acanthosepion esculentum | reverse complement strand
TTATTCTAATTTAGTTTTATGATAATTCTTATTTTATTTTACGGTAATTTAAAAAAATATTTTTTGTATAATACGCACTCTGATTTTGCTTATTAGTTTTTTTTAGAAAAAATGCGTATTATACATGGGGAATTACGGTATATAACCATAAATAAATAAAAAATCGATAGGAAACAACATTCGTTGGTCTTTAACTAAACTTATGTATATAGTGCAAATTAAATTTAAAAGTGTATAATAAGCTAATTTCATTAAATTTAAGATTTTGAAAGTGGTGTATTGGGAATCAGAAATATCTAAACCTGACTCTTGAAGTCCTCAAAGATCAGAATCCCGTTCCTAGACATTACGGATTGCTACCCACGGTAAATAGGTGGCCTCATTGGGAGGGGTCATACTTCTCTGCAGACAAGGCAGCTTATTTTTTATGTAAATAACGTTTTTTTTTATATATGTGCGTGCGTGCGTGTGTGTGTGTGTGTGTGTGTGTGTGTGTGTGTGTGTGTGTGTGTGTGTGTGTGTGTGTGTGTGTGTGTGTGTGTGTGTGTGTGTAAAATAGATAGGTTAGTTATAAAGCAAGGACAACGAAAAGGTACCAATATAATCAGTACGAAAAATATTAATTATTAACTCATATGACAGAAATGAAGCACAGAAAGAAAGGTTTTAAGTTCGGAACTTTCGGACACACCCGTGTCCTTCATCAACGGACCGAGAAATAAACAGAGAAATGGGAATTACTCACCGACAGATGTATTTGTAGATGGAGTATTTTCTGATAGAAATCATATTGTTTGCAAAAAAACGATTTCTATCTGATTCCTGATGTGCTAAACTTTTTATGAAAATAAACGTAACTTTGAAATTTTGATCGGTGTAAAAGCGTTAGGCAGGTCTATTATTACTAGCGGTGGGGAGTGAGATTGTAAACATAGATGAAAAGAGTTATAGGTTGGGGAGGGGGAAAGGTGTCTCACGTGTAGCAAGTTTTAGCAAAAATTGTCTGACCAAGTTTTCAAGTGTAGAAAGATGGGCTGTGATTAGTATATGATGTGATGACAAAAAAATGAGGACTTGGGTGGGGGATGGAATACATAATAATAAAATGTTATTAGATAAAATGAAATGAAAAGAAAGAGTGAAGGAACAAAAAATGGATAAAAATTTGTATAAAATTTGCAAAATTTATTGTTAACAATAAAAAGGGCTACAGAAAATATGTAAAGGTGATAGAATCAATGATGGTATAAAAGAGGGTGACTGGAAAGTAGCCTTCAGTGTACAGGGTAATACTTCCATTATTGAATAATGCGGCTTGAGGGAAGTCATAGGTAGTAGAACATAAAATATAGTACGTAGGTGATGGCTGTTAAAATTTAGAATTAAACTGCGGGTGAAGGGATTACTCATCCGGGGTGTGGTGCTGTCGATAATGGGTTTCCTTGTGGAAATTGTACTCTCTGGGTAAACCCAAATCTCTGTTTAGTCCCTCTATGTAGGAATTTACTTTTAGGATATACTTCAACTCCGATCTGCGTCTATCCTCCCGACTACCGAACCAAGACGCTAAAAGCCCACACCCGACATCATCGATGCTATGACCAGGTTGGTTGAAGTGTACAGAAACCGAGAAATTGTTGTTGTCCTTGATTTTTTTCTTGTGGTTGTCGAACCGTAATCGGAACTCTTTTCCGTTTTCTCCCACATAATTCCCCGACTCGCATTACTGACAGAAAAGTAAATATATGAGATTGGAACTGTCACAGTTTAGAGCCGGCGGTTTGAATACCACCCGAGTCCCGAGGGTGTAAATGTTGTGAGTAATGATGTGTTTCCAGACCAGGCACCGGGGTTTGTTGGAGATGACATTCACTTGGCAAGGTGATGTATTGCAGATGTTTGATGATGTTAAAAGTCTGAAGAGTTTGCGGGGCTGTGGCCTCACGTGTAGGGGGTTATCGCTAAATAATTTACTAATAGTATTGTCTAGTTTTAAAGGTTGGAAATCTTTAGTTAAGGTATGGTAAAGTTTGTGGATGTTATAATTAATATAAAAGACTATGGGGATTCTGGAATTATGCTTTTAGTTACATTGTTGAGGAGAGTGCTTCTGTTATGTTTGGAAGCTATGTTGATATATTTGATTATTTTAAGTGGGTAATTAATAATTAATATTTAATAAATGTTTATCGTACTGATTATATTCGTACCCTTTCGTTTGTCCTTGTTTTATTAACTAACCTATCTATTTTACATTTTATGGGAAACATACATGGACCCTTTCATATATATATATATATATATATATATATATATATATATATATATATATATATATAGATATATATATAATATTATTTATTTAAATATTATAACATAAATATGTTATAAAATCACTACAAAAATACCCATTTTGTTTCAACACTTCTGGTGTCTTATCAAGTGATGATGTTGAATGTAGAATAAATGGTTTTAAAAGTTTCAAATTAATTAACGATCCTTCGCTAGGGGTAAACGCTGTTACATAAGGTAGAATGACCAATCAAAATACAAGCATATGAGAATTCAAAAAATTTGACAACGAAGCAAGGTTATCATAGATATTAAAAGCTTTAAAGTTGGGGTTCTAGTAAAATAGAATATGCCCTAACTAATAAGTATTAAATTATATGATAAAATTTGAAATTAAAATTAAAAGTAAAAAATTACCCATTTACAAATCTAAATCTAATCTCTATTAAGTTTAAAATTATAGAATTACTGAGGAGAAAATATATATACCAGTATATACCAGTCCTATACTTATATATATATATATATATATATATATATATATATATATATATGTAAAATTAGAACGAATGGAGTCCAATTCCGACGTTCGTAACATTCAATTTAAAAAAAGGGCTTAATACAAAAGTACAGCAATATTATTCCTTTTAGGATTTTATATCAAAACCTGTAAAAATGCTACACAAATACAATCATGTTTCGATGCATATTAACACATCTCATCATGCGTTAGTAAATAACCGGTGAGTAGACAATTTATTGAAATTTAAAAACGAGATATACCCTCTTTTCACGAGAAAAGGAAGACAAAGAAAAGAAAATTAAAAAAGAAAAAAGAGGAGATAGTTGCAGTGTTTGTTTTTTGTTTTTACACAGATCAACCAATCGAAATGACCCACGCTAAGTTCAAAGTAAGGGGGAAAAAAATTAAGAAGCACTTATGCGTAAGAGGTCATGACACGCAAATTTAGAATCGTAGACGACATCCAAGTGTCATATAAAAATCGGATGTGCTTTGGCAAACAACGTTCCCTGTGAGTTAAAAAAATCACATTTTTATATTTGTTAAAAGCTATATGTTTAAACTTTTATTACTAACAATAAAAATGTGATATATATATATATATATATATATATATATATATATATATATATATATATATATATATATATAAAGATCAGGCAATCTCCCTTTAATAATAAAATAATATTCACAATTCTAAAGTAAGGTATAAACCAGTGGCTTGTGTTATAAATTATAGGCATTTAAGAATATTTGCGGAGATTTATAGTTTATTTTGTTCAGGTTAGGTTTCAACTGTTTTATGTATATAGCTTCAAGAATGCTTAGTTTTTGTTTATTGTTTTCATGTTTAAGTTAGTTGCGTTTTCAACGAGCATTTTCCGGAATTTTGTATGCGGCCAGACATGTTGTTTTAAATGCCTAAAAATGTTAGAGTTATCATTCAAATGTAGTGTCGAGCCATTGGTTCATACCAGCGGCTTCCCATACTTAATACTTCTGGTTTTCTCTCTCGCGTGGTCATGTGTGACGTCATGAGCTGCGGTGCGATTTTCGCTTCCAGCGTATCGTATGCACGAATTTGTCGTTATTTGGAAATCTTCCATGTAAACATAAACAGACTATCATTATTGTTTTGTCCGTGTATTGTTCAATATATTGTAATGCAACTGTCATCTTTGACAATGGCTTATGTAAGCTCAATATTGCGATTTTCTTTCTTCGCTTAATGATAATGTTATTAAGCTTATCAGACGATATGAAAAGAATTTACATAAAATAAATAGACAAAACTTGTTTATATTATTTAATGAAACATGCTTCAATATATATATACATATACATATATATATATATATATATATATATATATATATATATATATATATATATATATATATATATATATATATATGTACAAATCCTGTTTATTTTAAATGCCAAATATAATTATTAAAAATATGTAATCCCAGTATAATATACATCTATACCAAATTTACGATATATATATACATATATATATATATATATATATATATATATATATATATATATATATATATATATGCATATTTAAATTCCGTAACGGCCAGGCTATACTCAGCACCTGAAAATTGCGTTGTGCATGCAACTCTGGGGCATGCTATCGGTGAGGAATAATATGTAAATTTATTAATAATTTAAAAAGTTTAAAAAAATTAGAAGATCAGCCAATCAATTTTTTTAAATTTTTATTTTCTTTATATGCGCATCGAAAATTTTTAATACTACTGTTACCTGGTCTAATTCAACGTTGACAAATAACTGTTATATATATATATATATATATATATATATATATATATATATATATATATATATATATATATATATATATATATATATAAGACCCTGGGTGTTGACTTCAATGTCCACTTTTATAATTACATACGCTCTATCTCTGATTTTCACCACTTTATCCCATAAATATTGCATAATTTAAAACTATATATATATATATATATATATATATATATATATATATATATATGTGTGTGTGTGTGTGTGTGTGTGTGTGTGTGTGTGTACAGGGTGTCCCAAAAAAATACAAACTCTTTAAATGACAATAAATCAGGGACCACCAAAGAAAAGATAAGGCTTAAAATTTTTCTGAAGCTCTCATTTTACTTTTATTTTTAAGCCAATAGATTAACTTGAATCTTTTCAATGAATAAAATACTTTACTGTATTTAAAATTGAATTTTAAGTTTAATTGATTGGAATTAACATTTATTTGTTTTTTTAATAGTAACACTTTCCAAAATCAGCGAGTCTGTAAGCACAACATGATTCTCTTTATTAAAAATCCTTTCAAAATAAAATATACTCTTCTGTTCTGATACTTTAATCGCCCTTTCATCTTAAAAATAAAAGAAAAGACATTCAAAGTGATCGAATATTTCATTGAATTTTAGTTACTTTATATTTATAGCCTTCATTGCGAAAACGCTTGTTGAGGAAATGGTAGAAAATTACCATTAAATTTTAAATTTACTATAGTTAACGCTCTGACAATGTGGTGTATGGACGACCGTATTTACAAAGATCGGCACGTTTATACACACACATACGCACAAATATTTTTAAAGTATTCGGTGTCGCTGTATTATAGTGATCTTTACCATTTATTATTATTTTCTTAAGACAATAGAATCCATAATATATATTATTCATTAAAGTAATTAAAAGCTTTTCTAATACAGTAATGTCATAGTTTTATTGAATTTTTTATTTTACGATTTTTACTTAGATTTTCTAAAAATGAAACAACTAAAAATAATTTCATTCATTTGTGAATAAGTCCTGAAAGTTTCATTAAAATTGAACAATTATCTATTTTTGGGAAAAATTTCCAAATCAATGTGTTTTTTACCGCAAAAAATTCCAAATATAGTTTTAAGGTATGCTATATTTATAGGATATACTTACTGACGCAAGAAAAACAAATTTTTTAACCAAATTTTGAAAGTTGTAAAAAAGATTAAAACATATAATTTAATAATAAACAAAATTCCGTTTGTCTTTTATTTTAATAACTTTTTGATTTTTGACGATAAAAGATTATTTTATTAAGTTTGGGTCATTTTTTCATCATAGCATGCTCATTTTTTAGAGAATCTTTCGTGATACATACAATAAATGGAGTGTTTGTTGACTTGCAAACAAGATTAATTGTTAAAATTAAGAATTACCATGTTTATTGATGGTAAATAACTAATGATAAAATGATTTATTAGGAAAATTAAAAAAACAAATCTTTGCCTCTTTTCTTAAGTTAAAGTGGTGGGGGGCATAAGATCAGAATTAAAAATATACTTATGGGTATGTCTAGATTAACCAATAAAAGTCAGGTCTATGCTAAAATATAAAAATATGGTCGGAGGTGGGTGGGTTATTTTTACATGTCAAGAAAACTGATGCTTAGACATGTCTTTCAACGGTACTAGGTAACAATTTGAAAGACAAATATATTATTGGTGTATCCAAGTATGATTTACCGATTTGTTGAAGTAGACATAAATTTATCAGAAACGGATTAAAAAAAAAAAAAAATTTTTTTTTATATACTCAAGAACCTTCTTAAAGAGGCCAATAGGTAAAATTAAAAATGTGGAAACAACTATATAAGTTGTTAATTATACTGAATAGACGGTAAAACATGGCAATATTATAGTTGCATAAATCAAATAAATGTTGGGTGGACCATTATATATCAATAAAATAATTGCTATACAATTAAGTAATTATACCTAAATATCTATGAAATTGTTTTTTAACTATATTAATATATAATAATATATTTTAAGGTAAAGGGTAGACAATGGCGGTATAGCACCGGTGATTCATTTATTTGGTTTAACAGGTTTTTATTGTTAGGAAACTTTATAATATGCATTTTTCTTGTAAACATAGGGGACATGGATCATGTAAGGATTTACAGGTTTTAGTTATTTTTAATATTTTCCATTTTACTGTAGGAGTTTTGTTAAGTGCCAAACATATTTAGAAAGGTTATCTGTACAGCTACAGCTTAATTTAATTGTATTTTTTATTAAAAATCTTACTAAGAGGATTATTACTAGGGTAGTGTTTCTCTATTAAATTGAGAAACTTCTGCCCTTAGTACTAATCATTTGGTTAAATGGGTTGGGGGTGTACCAAATAATTTTTCTGTTTCTATTTTTTTCCACTAAGACTGTTATATTTCCTATATTTAATATCAGGGCACTTATAGCCACTATTTTTAAGCAGTGTTGTAAAATTTTCTAATTTTATAAAATACATCTTCACTGGAAGAGTTATTACTGATTCTATATTCTATGGAGGAGGGTATGTCTTTGATTATGAATGGAGGGTGATTTGAATTTGGGCGGATTTATAATCGATTTACATTAGTTTTCATGCAGGGTTGGTACGTATTATTGACTAAGTTTTGTGTTGCATCGAGGAAATCTACTTTTTTAATTTCTGTTTATTATAACTTTCAAGTTTAAACTTTTAACTTCCCTATGTATTAATTTTCTGATTTTGTCAGTTTTAATTTTTGTATAATTTTTCACCACCATAAGGCCGTCATCTCTATATAAACCTATGTCCCCTATGTTGATATCATGGTGGGCACTAAGGTCATATAAAATGTACAAACCAACAAGGTCGGTAAACACAGCCGAGTTTAACGAACCCATTGCAATATCAAATTGGTCAACTGAACTATTTTTGTCCATTGTTCTTTGTTATGGATAAGGATAGATTTTCTAGAGTCCATAATAATGTCCAGTTCCTTGTTTGAAAGATCGGATTACTCGGTGGCGAATTCCAATGCGATGCTTACTAATTTTACCAATTTCTGGATTAGTAGGGTTTATGATCCTGGTAGAAAGATTAGCTTCAAAATCAGGTTTATGGTCATTGATTGTTATATAGGATCCGTTTGTATAGAGTTTGCTCACGCTGTCACTAATTTTAAGTTTGTCAGTAATATTCTTACTAGTTTCATCTATTTTATTAACTAAGTTACTTATATTATTATCTACTTTTCTATAATTTTTAGTTAATGTTTTTTTAATTAAAGTAGTATAATCTTTAGGTGTAATTTTATAGAAATCTGCTGTTTTGTCAGATATGACAAAAACATTGTCAGACGAATTAATATCCTTTACAACTTGGTCGAAGTTTCTCTGAAAATGATCTTTATGTTTATGAAAAGAGATACCGTTAATTATTTCCAATAAATCATTTTCAAAGCCAAATAACCGTTTAATGAACGGTGAAGCTTTTATGCTTCTGAAACCATAGACTTCCAGGTCTTTGGAAAAATTATAATTATGGAGGAAGAAATAAGATTTCCATTTCATTCTTCTTAGTAAATCCTCCGTTTTTGAATAAGTTTTACGAAATAATCCCGTTTGGGGATATTCTTCAGAGAGGTTTCGAAATTTGTTTTTACCATGTTGCTGTAAAAAACAAATGTAGAGAGTGTTCTGCCATAATGGGAGCGCAATATCCAAATGATAGAAAGAACTGATGGAGTAAGAATCTACAGTTCATTAGCATTTATTATGCCCAATACAATAAAATAGTAATATAATATTTTGCTCTACTTTGTATTGGGAACTTAAAAAAAAATGCTACAAACTGTGGATTTTTACTCCAACTTTTCTTTCTCTCGTTTGTATATATACATCCAGGTAAAATGAGAACAAATAGGATATAATCCCACTGTCCGTAACATTTAATTTAAAAGAGGGCTCAATTCAGAGCAAATTTTTCTGATAAAAACTCCTTATTAACAAAAGAAGTGAATGGGCTGTAAATTGCAGGCATAGTCTACCTTTTACCTTACAATTTGTTTAAACTTTGAATTTGATAATACTCTTTCTTATAGTAATAATCAATAGATGAACTGCGGTGCATCTTATATGGTTTACTATTCTATTTGTATGATTCATTTTGATTTAATATAGCTTTGTATTGATGTTTAGTTAGTAATATTAACATCTTATAAGGATGCTATTTACTTAACGGTTGCATATTAATTTGCCAAAGCAATTTTGTATTTATGATCTGTTTTTTTTTTAAACGGTTAAATTATTTATCAGTTTTTTAAAGGGGCCTTTTGTTTATCAACTACAACATTTTATGTAAGAAGCTAAATGAGCATATAACTAGTTAGCATTATGTTAAATTACCCCCTACCTCTTTCGCTGTTACTCCTTAGGGGAGTTGAATGCCAGGCTTCTATATACCTTACGAAATAATGTAACCATTTGTATTCGTCCATAATGAAATTGTCTAGGATTTATATGCAGACAACTTCGTGTCATGACCTATATAATAATAAAAAAAATTCGGGGAGTTTGAATTTAGCGTAGGTCACATTCGATTGGTTAATCACAGTAAAACTCACAACCCTATTTTTACTTGTTTTTTTCCTCGAGGAAAAAGGAATTATTCTGCTTGTTGAAATGAAAATAATCGTTTACTCGCCAGTAGTTTAATATCACCCGAGGAGACTCATTTGCAGTTTTGAAACATAATTGTAATTGTGTAGCGATTTTTAACATGTTTTTGTTTCAATATACTTGCCAACCGAACGATCCTCTGTGGCCGAATCGCTTAAAAGGCACGTCAGGCTATATGACGGTTCCGTATAGGATACAGGTTCGAATCCTGTCGGAGGACGAATATTTTCTATGAAAATTTCTGGGACATTCAGGCCGATAAATGTTATTTAATACTGTTTATTATAAACAGAGCATTTACTTAAATATTTGTATCTATAAAAAGAATGTTAAACACAAAAATGTCTTAAAATAATTGTCGGACTTTGTTCATTTCATAATGTGTGTGTATGTATATATATATATATATATATATATATATATATATATATGCGTACAATATTAGTATTTTCATGCGCAATCATGAAACAATTTTTATGAAAACTTATTTATTTTGACGACTGCTGTAGAAGAGTCTATAAATGCACATCGTTAGCCAAAAATATATTCAGAAAAAATTAAAAAAGAAATAAAAAAATATATGGAAGTTAAGATTGCTTTTCGCAGGAAGAAAAAATGCGTGTTTTCCGCCTAAAATCCTTCAAGTGTTTAACATTCCGCAATTAATTCCTTATATCTGTGCACTAGATTTGACCTTGGTCACCTGATCAGCATATTACATCGGAAGTTAAGAAAAAATGATTCGATCTCTGTTTAGTCCAGTGTTACACGTAACACATACATTAAATCTGTTATTAGCGTTTTTTTTTTATTTTCATTTATACACATAAAATGACAAACATGAGGTGAAACTTTTCTTAAACCAGAACTGAAACTCCGATTTTTAGTCAAAGAAGACTAACACATTGATAAATTTGTCGTAATTATTAGACACGCATGTGCGTACGCCCATGAATGTAAGTTCGCCATTTTGATTCAACATATTAACACACAAAGACGCGCACGCAATAAAAACGACATTTATATACACGTTTTTATGTAATTTGGCGCAGATGCGTAGACATATCCAGTTTGAAAGAAAATTCTCTCATAAATTCCTGATCACACACACACACACAAACACACACACACACACACTCTCTCTCTCCCCCTTCTTTCACTCCCTATCTTTCCTTTTCTCTCACTCTCTCTCACTCTCTCTCTCGCATATCAATGCTGTCTCACTTTCTTTTTCACACATGCGCATATGTTCGAGCTTGTTTCCGATACATTTTCGTAAATGTCCTCAGTGCGTCAATTGCATCTAAAATCATAAACATATACAAGTAACAGTATGCACATATATGCGCGGATACGCCATACATATATATTCAAGTATGTGTGAGAACACACACACGTACTGAGCTAGGAGACAAGACCGCAGCTTCAGGACCCCCCCACCCAACAAGAACGCACGCACGATTGATTTTACAACAAGAAGCACGTTATTCTCGAATTCATCGAAGCGTCAAAGCTTGTAAAAATGGCATTGAAAAATGTCCCCTTGAGTTGCTCAGGTATTTCGGGTCAGTTTTGTGCGCAATCCACGTGTCCAAGGGGACAGGACCAGGTTCAAATCAACAGAATCCATCTAATCTACTTGAATATTTATTGGCAGTTTCATTTTTTTTTTCACTGCAATGAAAAACGAACTGAAATGTCGGCTGAGGCATTTGACTTTTCTTTCCTCAGTTTAGTTGGCAGTTTTGAATGTTTTATAGCCAGACACGCAATAGATGCAGTGGATTAGTTTCTAGCCAACTAGTCATGAACACTTTTGCTGCAGCAGTGAGTGTCACAATTATTGATATCTGAGATCACATTGAACACTGCCAGTTTGAACGCTACAGACAGTGAAGTGGGAAATATTTCAAAGTTCATGCTTAAAATTCGATTTGGCTAGATCACATTATTTTGAAATTAGTAAGGAGCAAAATTCAAACGTTAATACTGCCGGGCTTTCAAAAACTGTCCAATCTGACCTTTTCTCGAAATAAAGGATTGTCCTAAATTTACAATCAATTCATAAAAATTGTTTTGAATTGGATCAAATTGCTAACATGGATAAGGTTCCTGTACGGTGGATTAATGGATAGCGACTCGGATTGAGGAATCGGAGAGCCGAGTTCGAATTCCAGTCGAATCCATTACATTCACCTTACGTGCTAATACCCGTGGGAAAGGTATGAATCCTTTTCTTCTCCCTCCAGCTATGGGTAAATAGCAGGACAGGCCGAATTCTATAGCCTTGTATGGCAACTGGTCTACCACAAAAAGTAATGGGAAAAATCTGCCTCGTCAGTCATGTATCGAAAGATACATGATCGCCTACGCGTATATAACCGATCATTCGATGTCCCATATAACAATCGTTACCTGCTGAAATTCGGTGGGAGGTGCCGGCATATACGCGTGTGTCATATGACATCATATATAATAAACTTATAAGTTGTATAGACCATTACTACTATTGTGAGTTTGATTCTCATTGAGTGATCCACAATTCTGGCCTTGTGTCAGACTTGGGGAACCTTTCTGTGGAGCAATAGTCAGTAAACTAATCCTGAAAAAACGTTGTCCTTGTAGGGAATTAGAATTCCCATGTATGATCTTATGTCAAACTAAGTGCCGATACAAACGATTCCACGCTTCGCTGTATAGTCGTAGTTTACTAAATGATATCACAGACTATTATTTTACTACAGTAATGAGTTCGCTAGTACTCTGCCAAATTGGCCTTGTGCATGACTAAATTACGCTTAGTAAATAACTGTCCACATGCAATTGTACATACTCCATAGTAATACTACGCAATGTTAACAAGTTAGACCATAAAACATTACTATTGTACTGAGTTTAGTGTTCACTCATTTGCAGCCTTTTACTAGACAAAATGATGCTTTCTAAGTTTTGTTTTTTAGTTTGAATTTTTAAACCTGGCAGAAGAGACTGAAGCGAAACTGAAACAGCGACAAAAAGCCAAAACAAAAAGAAAGAAATGTAGTGTTTTCCCTTTCGTAATATTTTCGATGTTTTCTGTGTTACTTCTGACATTTTGACACGAATCTTTTTCTAAGATTACGCGGGCCGTTCAAAAAGTTCTAAGCCTCACCCAGAAGGAGTTGGAGAGACATAACAGTTTTTCACTATTTTTTAATATAATCTCCCTTGCTTAAGCAATCCCATCACGGAAGAAGGTAGCGTCCTGATCCGCCCAAAAAAATCCTCCAAAACACATATGATCACATCATTGTTTCCAAGATGGGGACTACGCGGGTGGGGTTTGAGTTTAGGAAATAGGAAGAGCTCAGACGGAATCTAGTGAGTAAAAGGAATGGGGTAGCACTTCAGAGCTGCTTCAGTGTGAACGGACGCGTTATCCTGAAGCAAGAGCACAACTGCCTTCAGCTTCGTTTCGACTGATTTCATCCATCAGTTGCCTTAATTCTGATGCAAAGCAATGTTCATTAATAGTTTTTTTCCTTTTTCTAGGTAATCTATCATGATTATGCCTTCAGAATACCCCTAAAAAAACCAGAAGCAATCTCCTTGGCCACAGATGCAATCTGCTTGAACTTCGGGCGGAGAACAAGAGTGTTTCCACTGTTTACCTTGTATCTTTAATTTAGATTCAAAGTGGTGAACCCAGGTTTCATCTTGAGTCACTAATTTGTGGTGAAAATTCTCAGGGTCAGCCTGGAAGTGAGTTAGAAGTGTCCTGGAAATGTCAACCCTTTTCAGCTTCTGTTCCGGTGCCAGAATTCTTGGGACCTATCTTGCATACAGCTTACTCATTTTCAAGATCTCTGTTAAAACAATATGGACTGAACCAGAACTAATTCCTATGGACTTAGCGATCTGTTGAACAGCAAGACATCTGTCATCCAAAACCATACGGTGAATGGCATCAACTTGTCCATCAGTGGTTGAAGTTTTTGACCGACCTGACCGAAGGTCATCTTAAGTGATTGTCCCTGCTCCGCTTAAACTCCGCAGTCTACTTCTTCACAGTTGCATACGAAGAGGAGCCCTCAGCAAGTGTGTGTACCATATCCTCATGGATTTTCTTGTGTGTGATACGTTTCTTTTGCAGATACAGTTTCTGTTTTGTCCATTTGTTTTGGTGTTCATCTGGTTTGTCCATTTGCAGATTTGTCGCACACATCTCACCTTTGTATAGACCTCACCTGTACAGAAATGAAGACAAAAATTTGAATTTCTAGTTTTATAAGACGTGGTAGTGTTTTGCCA
Source organism: Acanthosepion esculentum (assembly GCA_964036315.1). Taxonomy (NCBI): domain Eukaryota; kingdom Metazoa; phylum Mollusca; class Cephalopoda; order Sepiida; family Sepiidae; genus Acanthosepion; species Acanthosepion esculentum. Next base: position 5,939,478 of record OZ038480.1, on the reverse strand, counting down.
TAAGAAAAATGTTCAGCTATGGTTCTTCTTTCTTGGTGTAGTTGAGAAGCTTTTGAACGACCCTCGTAAAGTGAAGAATTCTGTCCTGGCCAAAGTTTAGGTTTTTAATTGTTATCCCCCAATTTATGAACTTCATTTTCATTCAAAAGTTATAAATGGATGCTGGACTGATCAGAGGCTGACTGAAAGATCTTGCTTGTCAATATTCAAAGAATAGTTTTCACATTTCATCAGTTTCTTTATCTATCTATCTATCTATCTATCTATCTATCTATCTATCTATGTCTATTCTTATCTATCTATCTATCTATCTATCTATCTATCTATCTATCTATCTATCTATCTATCTATCTATCTATGTCTATTCTTATCTATCTATCTATCTATCTATCTATCTATCTATGTATTTCTTAAAATTTATCTATGTGTGTTCTGATTGATGGAATCGTCATGTTTTTCTTTTCGAATTATATACACCATTAAAAATTCTTTAACAAGTTTAGTTTCATTTTGTTTTTGTCGTTTTAATGAAACGCATAACTGATCACCAAAAAACAAAGCAAAACAATAATAATAATAATAATAATAATAATAATAATAATAATAAACAACTCAAGCGACTGCCAAATCATGAACGTGGTTCTGCTAGCGGATCACATGTTGAAAGTTAAGGAGAGTGAGATGTTGGGAAAATATCAGGATCTTACCCGAGATATAAGAAATTGGAGGAATATGAAGTCGTGCCCATAATACTAGGCGCATTTGGCCCCGTACTTAAAACGCTGAGACCCGAGGAAAAGTCGATTTTTTTACAGATTGCAGTGTTGCTGGGAACTTCGAGGAAACTCAGACCGGTGCTGAAGAGTTGAAGAGGCGCCTGTCATCGAGTCTTCCGATTTTGATGACAATCAGACATCTCAGGTAAACATAATAATAATAACAATAATAATAATAATGATGATGACGATGATGATAGTGTGTGTCCATTAGACGTTGACGCACTGTGCATCTCTCTTCATTGGCTGGAGTAGCGAGGTAGGATCAAAGCCGGGTATTCAGAAAGGTTTGATTATTTTTAAGTCTAGAAGGGTGATAAACAAGGTAATGTCTGAGTCAGATTTAGATATGTGAAGCAACTTCAAATGGGGACAGGCTGTGCGGATTAAGAGGGGGAGTAACCTAACTGAATGTATCTCTACGATCTAGAATGATAATATTTCATTATATAGAGGAATTCCACAAGGATGTATAATGGAGAATTCGTGAAAATTTTGTAGATGTATTAAAGAGCTCAATTATTATTTTGTTATCAGTTTTTATTCTACCTTTTTATAATTTATGACATCATTCTGGATCGAGAAGCAGTTCGACCGATCGAGTGAACATCATGAAATCAGAAATAAAGAAATTAGCCTCTTATGGGATTTGAAATCGCATTCTACGTATGGGGAGCCCGTCTTTCTTGGACGTCGCCTTAATCATTTCATGTTTGGAAGCTCCCTTCATTAAGTGGAGCATAAATCTTTAGTTATACTATAACTCGCTCTCATCTCGGACTCAATAAGCAATCTCAGTTTTTCTAACGAGAAATTGAAATTTTAAGTTATTTGTCAATTCATTATTGTTACTTTTAAATATCTTTATTTTTAAAAATAAAGAACAGAAACAATACAGTATTATTCAGAATTAATTGAGATCTCCCTTCCACCCCTGTTGAGAATGGAACGGTAGACTGTAGATATAATTAGTTGATTTTTTCCACTTGTATTGTTAAAGTGAAATAAAGCTTATCTTTAAGTTTATTCGGATTGTCTGTTTTCACTACACAAATATACTTGCTTCTTAAAAATATTTTCTTTCGAAGCTTGAGTGTTTTTCATATTATATGTATTTGAACAATCGATAGTGAATTAATAATTAGAAAATCATTTAATTAATATTTTAATTTTTAAGAGCTAACGCAAGCAGAGTTTTAATTTTATTTTTAATTTCTTTGTTACCAGTAATTTGTTGGTGCTTGGCATTTTGGCTTTGGACAAAAATCATTGCGTTTTATCTTAAGAATGTCGTTAGTACTGAGGAGATATTTCACAGATATACGACACTGCTATTATATTGGAACAGTGGAAGGAAAAATGACATTTTTAATGAAAATTATATTAAATTAGTTATAATCGTTCATTTAAGCAGATATTGAACGCTTTTTACCTACAAAAAAACATTCTAAAGTTACATCAATTATGTAAGTTTTTTCTGGAGTTGAATGTCGGAGAAAAAAAATAAACAAACAAAGGAATTAAGTTTCTGTTCTTAAAAATATCCTACTTATAAATAAGATTTCAAATCATTCCTTTCATAAAATATTCCGTAATTCGTATGTTTCAAAAATAATCTATTTTTAATGGAAACGAGTTAGTCTTCAGGCCAACATACAGAATTTTTATGAAATGGGCGAATTTCGCCAGTCATATATCTCAGTAAATTATGACAGTATGTCTAAAAAAATCAACGGACAAAATTATTGAAAGATTTTAAGGTGTTTCTCTACAACCTGCGAAAGAATCGACCGTACTATATTAAATTTACTTTGATAGTCCTGTTGGTATGACATTGATTACTAGTAATAACATTACTCACATGTCTGGTATGCCATATACACACACAGAACATCCATAATTGTATATGTGAGTGTGCGTATGTAGCCAGTCAACCCCAAATTGTAGAAGTCGATAAGATCTAACCAACGGAATGCATGGGAAAGGCTGCTAGTTACAAAGACCTCATTGCGAGTATTCTCTGAAAAGCTACACATGCCAACACAATCAAGAATTGGAATTTTGGTCAGACTATAGAATGATTTGCAAAGCTGCCAATAAATTATCGGTAACCTAATGTGGTATGTATTATCTCCCCTTGTACGTATTCTGTATTTAAGAACAATAGGTCACGATTCATTCTAAGTTGATTAAAACTTTAGTTAAATTACACATTGTAGAGTAGTAATGGAAGATTTAATTTGATAATGTTTTTTTAAAGCAATCCACCCCAAGCAAGCCGGGAGTGCCACTAGCACGCAGGGGGTTACAGAGGATTGAGAACAAGAGTAAAGAGGCGTGTTTGAGGAAAGGATACAGAAAAGGACAGGGAACAAGTTCAGGGTGTCAGATGTCGATTGACATGACACTTGAATATGTGAAGATTATAGTAATCGGGGAAGCAAGTAAGGGGAAGGGAGTTCCACAGATGAGAAGTGCAAGAGAAGAAGCTGTTTGAGTAGAAGAGACGGTTACATTTAACCCTTTTGACAGTGAAAGGGTGGGACCGAGATGCTAGCCTGGTAGCTCGCTTAAATTCTTGAAGTCCAGGAACCAGCGAAAGTCGGAACAGTTTCCGTGAAAATACTTGTAGAAGAGACAGAGGGAGGATACAGCACGTCTGTGGGATAACGATTGTAGACTAGCTGCCACAGGTGGACATGTTACCTCGTCCAGTGTTATGTAAACAGCTGAATAGCCAGAGGGAAAGTGTATTTTTGAATTTGTATCTCATTGGTATGAGGATAAAGTAATTGAGAAGTGTTACTATCCTTGCCGTTGTGCACTGTGAACATGATCTGCTGAATACATAGAACTATCTTAACGAAATAAGATATGGCATCTGCACAATGATTGAGTTACAAAAGGAAACTATTGCGCTTCGGAGGGACGGAACCCCTAACGCAACGCAAACGTCCAACACAAAACAAGCAATCCGTCCTGTCATTGAACCCAACCCGACGCAACGGACAGCGAGACTGGGCATTATTCATTGATGCTTGGACTCGGTATAAGATATGTAAACTTACCAACCCTGTCGAAATGCACAACGAACTGAAAACCACATGCTTGCCTGTAGGCATCAGGCCACTTTTCGGGGTGGAAATCTTAAATTCGGCTACTGAGGAAAGTCTTTTGTCACTTATTCGATTCGCTGCACAAGAAGGTTCCCCAGCAGACGTATCATTCCATACGTCAAGTGGAAGGTAAGTCAATCACTCATTTTTTACGAGCTACGGGCTCAAGACAAATTTTGCTCGTTCACAGTTGATTGTCCCAACACAGAAGACTGCGGTCAGCGAATCAACTAATCGTGCGACAGGATAGCTGGGCAGATGATTGCGGGACTCTCCAACAAGGAGTACCAGAGTTGAGTTTTCACTGATGTTGTCAAACTCCCAACACTAGTCAAATTTCGAGCGACTCGTCTGCCTGGAAACGACAACCTAGCTGCCCGGTTACTAAATGATGTTAGACCGTCAAACTGGCAACACAAACACATCAACAAAGTGCGAGACAGTGCGTGATTCATTCACTTTCTCAAACACTTATCTCAAAAAGTTCCGCGCCACCCGCTATGCTGGCAGATCTACGGAGCCGTAAAACTGGCTTGATACCGCCCGGTGCTGTGCCTCATCTTGCATAAAATGGAAATCGATTTGAAGGTGTCCTTCCAGGTCCACAGCCATCACTGACAATAGAAGGGTCAAAATGCGTCAAACCCACGCTTCATTTGGACGCACCCAGACTGGTCCATGGTAGTCATCTCATCCTCGCGTTCACCGATACAGGGTCACAAACTAGTTCAAGTGGACCAGAGATATTAAAACTATTCAGGTGCCCAGACGAGTACCTTGTGCCAGCTTGTCATCAAATACAGGGCATCACAGACAACCAAGTTCATATAAAAGGCGTATTGTTCCTGCATATAAGTATTGGCTCGAGGGAGACACGACAGATGATGTATTTGTCAAACATTAGGTCTGGTTTTTACTAATCAGAATCTGCCCTGAAGAACCTGTTGTGAATATGGATTATCTCCTCTTTGATAATCCAAGCTATAAGAGCTGTACATTTCCGCTTGTCAAGTAAACGAGTAGTAAGATTCTTAATTGAATAAAAGATTACTAGACAGAATCTCTTGTCCTGTTTTCATTACAATTTATTCAATTAAGAATCTTACTACTCGTTTACTTGACAAGCGGAAATGTACAGCTTTTATAGCGTGGATTATCAAAGGGGAGATAATCCATATTCACACAGAACCTACATCTGATTTTCCAGCTCAAAAATCACCAGGTCGTTGAAGGGCACAAAGAAAAATGCCTTGTGCACATGCCCACGCAGAAAACCCATTCCAGCGATGCCTCGTACCATTCCTTTCCTTCTTACGAAAACCAACAGGAACCTACTGGAACGATGGATACGTAACCATTTCAAGTCCAGCGTATTTAATACATGACCACACCAAACCTTACAGACTATGACAGGAAAGCCATTGGACATTACCTTCGTCTCTGGTGCGACGCCATCAGCGGTCCACACACCGATCCTTGCCCTTCACCATTGGAAAAAGAGAATGGAAGATGACATCGATCGAAACGTTACATTAGGTATAATTGAACAGGTGTCAGTGGGCACTCCTACAACCTGGTTCTCAAAAATGGTAGTCATACGGTGGACTTACAAGAGCTGAACGCTGCCTCCATGAAGGAAACTCATCACACTCCGTCCTCATTTAATGAGGGTTCCATCGTCCCGGCCCAGACAAGGAAAAAACTTCTGGACACATGGAACGGGTACCACAGCGCTTCACCTCTTTCCCCAGTCGTACAAGATGCCAGCACATTTATCACTGAATGCGGCCGGTAGCGATATCTTAGGGCTCCCCAGGAATTTCACGTCTCTGGAGACGGATATGCCAGTCGGTTCGACGATACTACACGGGATATGGTTCGAAGAACCCGTTGCATAGATGATAGCTATTTGGGGGACAATTCCATAGATTCCTCGTTTTGGCAGAATATGGTATATATATATATCCCATTGTAGGAAGAATGGGATTGTGTTTAACCCTGAAATGTTCCATTTTGCAGAGAATGAGGTAAAGGTTCCCGGCTTCTTAATAATGACCGATGAAAATGACTGAGGCCATCCTTCACTTGCCTACGTCCAAAAATATCACGGGCGTCAGGTCCTGCTTAGGAATCAGGTATCTCATGCATTCTCGCAAGCTGAGGTGATTAGTCCCCTTCCAGTAGTTGCTGCGCTCGAAGAACCGAAAATTTTATTGGGACGAAACATTTGACCAACTTCTTGAGGAGTCGAAGCAAGTGATCGTGCGGAAAATTAAGGAAGTCAAGACTTTCGAGATCAATAAGACGATATACCTTTCAACAGGTTACAATAAAACAGGAATCGGTTACTTCCTTTCTAAAAAAAACCCCACTGTAATTGCCTTGGCGAAGCGAACTCAAATTGCAGTGATGTTCAGTGGAAAATTATTTTAGCAGAATCCCGCTATGCACCGGTCAAAGGTGAAGCCCTGGCTTTCGTCTATGGACTGGAATCATGTCGGATGTTTTTATTGAAATGGCTAGATTTGCTTGTGACCGTTGACCATCAACCATTCATAAATATTTTTCTCAGATCGGGCCCTCAAGAACATAAGGAGCGCGCGTCATTTTATTTTCAAGGAACGCACACTAATGTAAATCAGCATTAAACATCTCCCTGGAAAACTTAATGCTGCTCCCGACTGCGCTTTCCGGTAATCAGCATGGATCCCATCATGTCTCTAAATATCATCTGCACAACAGAAGCGTGGACGGTAATTCTACGAGACGACTGCAACTGATGCAGTCGAACCAATCGACAGTGCAATCAAAACTGTATTCATGTCCACACATTAACCTGACCCTAGATTGAGAGCTATCACATGGGATAGGATCGATGCTGCAGCCAAGTCAACGTCCAATATATTTCCTATGGAAGTCGGATACCGAAATTTTATTGCCAACTCAATCTCCGTCTGTTCGGTATAACTCGAATTGTCACCAGAAGAATAGAGGAAATTTTTCTAAAGGTTCCAGGATCATAGAAAGACTTCCAGGATCATAGAAAGGCTTCCATTCCCACATCATGACGAATAACAAAACAAATCTGGGAGTATCGTGAGGTACTGCTGGGATGGATAACAGCTTGAAACTGGAATTCGAAAGCCGAGTTCAAATTACAAGCGGTTTCGTTATATTCAAATACCCCTGGGGAAAGGTAGGAAACCACCACTTCTTCTACCCCCACTCCTGGTAAGCGTTAATTAACAGAACATATATCCGTAAAGCATTATTATCTCTAAAAAATTCGGCTTACCGCCATATTTTTAAATACCGGTTCTCGTACGATCATGGAAGTAAAGACATATCGAGCCTGGTCATTGCCTAGATGAGTGACTGCTTGGGACTAGCAGGTGCTATGAGCTTGGATGTGTGCGTGGTGTGATGGATAATGACTCGGAATTTTTAATCGGAGAACCGAGTTTCAATACTCGTTGGGTTCGTTATATTCACTTACGCGCAAATACTGTTGGGAAAGATATGAATCTATCTCTTCTCTCCCATCTATGGGTTAATTAGTAAGACTTGTATCTCTAAATCATTATTATCTCAAAAAACAAGATTCAGACAATCTAAAATATTTTCTGGCTTTAACCGTAAAAAAACAAATCACTCGCTCAATTTTATTCATCGCTATTCTCTGACAATTCCTTCACAATTCGCCCCTTCCTGTATATTTTTATCATATATATATATATGTTGTTTTTTTTAATTTTTTTTTATTTATTTATTTTTTCCCTCCTCCTCCACATTTTCTTTTATTGTACATTTTCTGTGTTTTTAATTTAAATTAAATCTCCCGTTGAAAGCCTGATGAGCGAGAGCGAAACCGGTTGCTTCGCCCGTTTTTAATATGTCTAGTAATATCAAGCTTCATACGTTTATTGCTGTGATAAAATTTTGTACCTTCAAAAATATCTTTATATATATATATATATATATATATATATATATATATATATATATATACAGAAATATAGTCTTAAAGTGTGCTATATTTATGGGGTAAAGTGCTCAATATCAGAGATAGAGCGTGTGTAAATATAAAAGTGGACATGGAAGTCAGCACTTAGAGGCGACAGTCTGTTTCATGCTAGTGCAATCGTCAGGCGACTAGTGCTGTTATTTTTCTCGGCTGTTTATATAAGGGTCAGTGGTGCATTATGGATAGTATATTTTGGCGTTTACTTTTACCGGAAGTCGCTTATTTGTTTATTTATTTATGTCAAATTATTTTGCTTGTTTTTTTGTTTGTTTTTTTTATTTTTATTTTTTATCTTATATATTTATTTATTTATTCTTTTATTTTGATCGGTGTTTTTGGTTAACGTAGTAAAAATTTGTTTATATAGCTTATTGTTGGTAGTCTATAATGGCCGCCATTTACCGGAAATCGCTTTTTCGCTTATTTATTTGGGTCAAATTGTTTTGCTTATTATTTTTATTTTTATTTGTATAACAGTTATAACTTTCGTCCGTTCTTTTGTTTTGATTTTATTTCGCATATTCTAACAGGTGTGGTTTTGTGATTTGTTTGGAGTAGTTTATTTTGCTTATTTTATTGTTGTTTGTTTATATCTTTATTTATTTTTCTATTTTAAGTTACGTAGTAAAAATTTGTTTTCATGTCTACATTTTGAGATTAGCTCGGATCTTTTATTTAATAATTTATTTTGATCTGGGAAGGTAATGATAGCTATTTTTTCCTCCAAGCAAAGAATAAATAAATAAATATATAAGATAAAAAATAAAAATAAAAAAACAAACAAAAAACAAGCAAAATAATTTGACATAAATAAATAAACAAATAAGCGACTTCCGGTAAAAGTAACCGCCAAAATATACTATCCATAATGCACCACTGACCCTTATATAAACAGCCGAGAAAAATAACAGCACTAGTCGCCTGACGATTGCACTAGCATGAAACAGACTGTCGCCTCTAAGTGCTGACTTCCATGTCCACTATTTATATATATATATATATATATATATATATATATATATATATATATATATATATATATATACTACATTTCAAAAGTTTGAAACCACATCATGTATTTTTTTAAATTTGCCCACAAAGTTGTTTTGTAAATTAGTATACATGGTTAAAAAAATGTATTCTTCATTAGAAATTTTATGACAAAAAAAAATCATTTTATGATTAAAATTTGCTCTTGTTAAAATATCCTCCTTTAGCCTTGATTACTGCGGCACACATTTTTGACATTTATTGCAAAAGTTTCTCAAGGCATAAGTTTGATAATTGATTCTATTCTTTTTTTAATGACTCTAAGATCTCTTTTTCCTTTTTTTTCACTCTTCTGTCAAGTTCATCCCATGCTCTTTCTGTGGGTGGCTTCAAACCTTTTGAACTGTATATATCTTATAAGTATCATATCAGTCTTCTTCAATGAAACATATAGAATATTTCGCTGAACAAGACTGATAAGATAATTTTCTTTCATTTTTTATTGTTTTTTCTTGTATACGTACAACTGTCTTTTATTAAGAGATGTCAAAATTATCCAAGTATCTCTTGGTTCCTAGAACTTTTGGTTTAACAATTCCTCTTCTGAGTCTGTCTATATTTCTGAGATGAGTTATTATGTACAGTATTTACATTAGTCGGACTATTGTCCTCATCTTTGTCGCCATATTTGTCACAACGTTTCGGCCGTTGTACGCTCCGGCCTTCTTCAGGTGGTTGAAATTTCGAATCGAACCCTTTATTTCGATCACTGGGGTAGACTGTTCTAGTTCCATGAGCCATGTTTCAACTCCCACCATCCATACAGCGTAAAGAAAGGGATCGTCCGTTGCTTACAACACCGAGCAAAAGTCATAAGTGGCGACCCAGAGACATTAGATAAGGAATTGGTCAGTATAAGTAGTACCCTACAACGTAACAACTACCCTGGGTACATGGCAGCAGCCCCCCAAAACTGGGATAGGCGGGTACAAGAGGAGGAGGAGGAGGAGGAGGACAACAACACTCAGAAAACAGTCTGCCTGCCTTATGTGAAGGGGTTATCAGAGAAAATACAAAGGATCTGCGGTCCATTTAACATCAGGACAACCCTCAAAAGCGTGACAACACTTCGCAGATATCTCTCTCGAGTGAGACCCCCCATAGAGGAGAACAGGACTAAAGACTGTGTGTACGCTATCCCGTGCAGCTGCGGAAAGGAATATAAAGGAGAAACAGGCCGCCCCCCTCAAGGTAAGGCTTCAAGAACACCAGAAAGCTGTAATGCGAGGGGAAGTAGAAAAATCAGGCGTGGCTGACCACATATGGAGAGAGAAGGGAGATCACCGTCCCCTGTGGGATCAGGTTGAGATCATAGACAGGGAACACCATTGGAAAATTCGTAAACTTAAGGAATCAGCACATATGCTAGGCCACAAAAATCTCCTGAGTCGGCCAAGCATAGAAATAAATACAATATGGGAACCAGTAATAAGGAGTGCCAGAGAACAGCAATGATAACAAAAAGTTGCAATATGAGATCTGGTAAAAACATGCAATGATAACAGCAAAATTGCAATATTAGTACTGGTAAAAAATGGTTGCTGAAAAATTAGGTTTATAATACTCAGAAATTCATACCCAGATGTCCTCAAGGACACATGGTACAGTGGATAAAGGCGTTGGTTAGATCCAGTGACAGACCCAAAGAGTGTGAGTTCAATACCCGGTTCAGGCAGTGGAGAACTTTCAGAGGGAAAATTACCAGGAGATAACTGATAACTGCCATCCATCAAACATGGCTCGTGGAACTAGAACAGTCTACCCCAGTGATCGAAATAAAGGGTTCGGTTCGAAATTCCAACCACCTGAAGAAGGCCGGAGCATACAACGGCCGAAACGTTGTGACAAATATGGCGACAAAGATGAGGACAATAGTCCGACTAATGTAAATACAATTCCTCTTCTTCAAGGATAAATTCTTTAGTTTCTACTATAATAAATGGCGTGTAAGTGCTGTGGTCGATGGTATGAAATTTGTTGAAAAATACATATATTTGTCAAACATGACCAACATTGTGGCCGTGTTCATAATCAATATTATTAAAAGGTGGTTTCTTGTTTTTTTAAATAATAGACTCCATCAGTTTCATATATATATATATATATATATATATATATATATATATATATATAAAGCGTGTGTAAATATAAAAGTGAACATAGAAGTCAACACTTAGAGGCGACAGTCTGTTTCATGCTAGATGCAATCGTTCTATCTCTGATATTGAGCACTTTATCCCATAAATATAGCACACTTTAAGACTATATTTCTTCATATAAATATATATATATATATATATATGTGTGTGTGTGTGTGTGTGTGAATTTTTTAAATGCCTCCTCTTGAACAGCCTTATTATATACAGGCAGAAGAAAAGTTTTCATTTCACTCCAATGGTGTCCTTCATAGTCAAATAGAAATTCTATATAAAAACATATCTGATACTTTTCTCTCATTTGTTTTATTACGGATGAAACTCTAGAAAGCATACATATCTTAGTAAAATCGAATTAGAAGCAGTTCACAGGGGGTGGATAACTGTGTAAGTTTTGATTTTTCCACGTATTTACGACTATTGTAAATATATAATATATCTTGTAATTGAACTATTCGTTGTGGATTCACCTTAAAATTTAATCCAACTTTTCTTGGCTCATGGTCCACCCTTTTACAAAGAGTCATTGAAATGTATGTGAAGAAACAAACAGAGATGAGTGAATACATAATTTGTTGGCCAGTGGGAATAAAAGAAGACAAACACTGGTTATAAATATTTTTTTTATTCAGTTGCCAGGTAATGAAATCATATGAAATAAAATGGTTTGCTTCGTCATCCGACTTCACCCAGTGAACAGAAGATAATTAAAACTGTTGTGCAAAATAAGAAAATAAATTTTATACAAGAAGCCAATAATAATAATAATCATCTTCACTCTGATTTTCAACAGGAAAAAGTTATCAGCAAATAAAATATCCCAAGCTTAATAACTTTTGCAATGTATTTTTTATTAGAAACTCCATAAATTCTTATCATCGCAATTCTTTCTTTTTTTATCGTTGTAAGGAATTTGGTTAAAACCTAAAGTCAGCATTTTTGAGCGGGGGGAGACTGTAATTAAAAAAAACAACAAAAAAAAAACAAAAACAAAAACAAAAAAAAAACAAACACGGAGACCAACAGACAGACAGAAGCTTACAAATTAATTATAATAATAGAGAATGAACTATATTTCGGAAATTTTATCGTCCAGATATTATTTTTTTCCTTTTTTAATAGAAGAAATGTAATTTTCTCAACGATATATATTCTAGGGGGACTTGGATCAAGGATATCAGGACTGGAATGGGTTCAGAGTCTGTTTTTCCCATGTTCTTGTAGAAATGTGCTCCTTTTATAATACCATGGCTTTTTTAGGGTTTTAAAAGGTCACAACCAATGAAATATTCGTTGAATTCTACCAAATACATTATTTTAATATATCAGTAATGGCTTTTTTTTGTCTTAATTACGTTTCATTTATCCAAGAAGTTTAATATAAAAAATAGATGCACACACACACACACATATATATATATATAATGTATATATATATATATATAATGTATGTATGTATATATATAATGTATGTATATATATATATATATATAATGTATGTATATATATATAATGTATGTATATATATATATATAATGTATGTATATATGTATATGATATATGTATGTAATGTATATATGTACATATGTATGTATGTATATAATGTATGTATATAATGTATGTATATATATAATGTATCTATATGTGTATGTATATATATGTATGTGTATGTATGTATATGTATGTATATATATATATATATATATATATATGATAAAAATATAGTTTCCAGTTATGCTATATTTATGGGTAAAATTGTATATAATGTATGTATATGTGTATGTATATGTATGTATATATATATATATATATATATATATATATATATATATATATATATATGATAAAAATATAGTTTTCAGTTATGCTATATTTATGGGTAAAATTGTTCCATATCAAGGATAGACTCTGTATAAATATGTTGTAGTTCGATGTACCCTTTATACTCACACTCACATTCACACACGCACACACACACACACACACACACACACACACACACACACACACACATATATATATATATATATATATATTCGAGCATTAATTCTTTTTATATAAAGGTTATAATGAACTGTTCTCTTATTCTGTTTATACTGTCGGAAAATTTCTGGTTACTTGAAATTTAACTCTAGTTTTCCAGTATGTGTGACTCGCAACGACTTTCGCTTGATGCCCAAAGTTGAGCATTTTAGATGTCACTCAACTACTGAAATATTAACCCTCGACCGAAGGGAAGTGGCAACCTTTGACTTGACACCAGCAACGAGAAAAAAAGATTCCTTCTTTGCATTTAATATATTCGGCTTGTCCAGAAAGTCTAAAGCCATTTTCAATATTTAGACATATTCTTGCGAGGCCTTAACTTACAATAGCTACCAATCAAGAGAGACCTTACTGCGCATATCTGAATAGAAACTCTCCCATAGGGTTGCGCCATCGCCATTGTGACGGCACTGAATAAACGTGTGTACCGTGCGAGTGTTGGATTTATATTTCGTGCAAGATTTTCAGGCGAAACATCACACAACCTGGATTGTCTGGATTAAACCTATTGTGACTTATGATCTTTTCAAAGCTAAAATTGTTATTGGAGGGGCGATTTCAGATCATGGACAAGAGCGAGATTAATGAAAAAGCAACTAGGCAGCCGGTGATACTTTACAAAAAAATGAAAAAGACGTTGGGGTAGTGTAAATTGGCAAGGAGGAGTACTTTGTGAATAGAGAAAAAGGGATCGAAAGAAGAGTATACTGAGTACTCGAGGAGATGTTAACAATAGTTATGAGTAAAAAAAAATAAAAGAATGCGAGTTCGTTGTCCGTCTTTTAGCTGCAGCCAAATATTGTTTTTACTCAATAAGACAGTTTAAAAGATTCCTGAAAGATTTCCTCGTACATTCAGTGATTATCACCATTTCTAGCATTCTGAAATTCTTAATGAGAAAGACGTTTCGTGAGATTTCTTCGAAACAGCGAATTCCTTTTCCAAATGATTATAATTCAGATTCGATTATTATCCAAAAAAGTAACAAATAAATGAAGATATACTTATTAAAAACTATATAGTATTAAGCATTTACCAACATATCAAAAGATGTTTTTATAATGTCATTTTTATCGTATTTACGAGATTCTATATTTCATAAAACTGAAAAGGATAAGCTTAATGTTAATTTTTTGAGGGGCGTCTTTAATCAAGCAAAATTTTCAAGTTGCAAGGTCTTTTTCTATTTGCATTTTAATAATGAGTAAAGAGGAACGAAAGAAACATCAGAGATGACAGGGAAAACCGACGGAAGCGGCAATAACAAAGGGAGATAACCATAAGTCAACACTTGAACTGAAGAATAAGAGGAGAAATATAGTTATAAATACTAAGAGATAAAATTGAATATGCTGGAATAATAATGGCAATATCAGTTGTTTCCTTATAAAGAAACATTCAGCATTCATTGACTAGTGCTACTTTTTTAGGATGAAATTTATAAATGTTTTTTCGTAAAAGAATTTTTCTGGAAAATAAGTTTCTCAAATCCGGGAAGTTTGATTGCTCTTACCAGTACTGGGGTGGGATTTCTTAACCTCGATTTTTGTTTTTAAGAATTGTGGAACGTCAATATCTTGATTATATTATTATTTTTTTCTGTTATCATTACGTATTTTTTATAAGAGCTCATATTGCAATTTCTGTTGTTATTACCGCTTTTCTCATGCTCCTCCTTATTACTGGTTCCCATATTGTATTCATTTCTATGCTTGGTCGGCTCAGGAGATTTTTGTGGCGTAGCATATCTGCTGATTCCTTAAGGTTACGAATTTTCCAATGATGTTCTTTGTCTATGATTTCAACCTGATTCCACAGAGGGCGATGATCTACCTTTTCTCTCTATAGGTGGTCAGCCACGCCTGATTTTGCCACTTCCCCTCGTGTTACAGCAATGATAACAGCAAAAATTGCAATAACACTGGTAAAAAAACGGTTGCTGAAAGTTTATAATACCCAGAAATTCACACACAGATGTCCCCAAGGACACATGGCACAGTGGATAAAGGTCTTAGTTAGATCCAGTGACAGGACCCAAAGAGTGTGAGTTAAATACCTGGTTAAGTGGGTGGAGAACTTGGAGAGGGAATTAAGAAGGAGATAACTGATAACTGACATCCATTAGACATGGCACGTGGAACTAGAACAGTCTACCCCAGTGAGCGAAATAAAGGGTTCAGTTCGACATTCCAACCACCTGAAACGTTGTAATAAATATGGTGACAAAGAATAGGACAATAGTAAATAGTGTATGTAATACCTCATCTCAGAAATATAGACAGATACAGAAGGATGGTTCCTGTTGAGATGTACATGCTTCATTTACTCGAAGCCACCATTAAGCTTTGATCTGAGAAAGCGGTTGTACACGACTGAGAGTTCAGTAATTTCTGAACGGGTTTCGATCTGACGCGGCTATTTAAGGACATGAAAGAAAGCTTAATCAGGAAAGAGTAGAATAAATTATTAGATAGGGAAGAACTTGAGACACTGCAACCTAAATAGGTAAATAGTAATTACTTACGGTGAAAGACAAAATTGGGGAAGTTAGCAATGAAAAGTACAAAATGTTACGAATAACCAAAAAGACCAATGTAAATCTGAATAGTTCAAAAATGAAATTACCATCAACAATCTCCCCGGTAGGGACTAGTGATGTTCCTGAGGTAACCAAAAAATAATGTTTTTGCTTCGAAATACGAAACACAAACGCATCAAGCTAAGATGACATATAGTAACAGATCTTCTTAAATGCGGGAGACGAATTTTACAAAGGATTAGCATGACTAATCCAGGCTGTACAGAAAAGGTAAGTATCTCAAAACTACAGCCTAGTAACAGTAATCCTACTTAATTTTTTAAAGTATATAATCTATAAAGACCTTGATGATAAAGGTATTGCCTAGTATCTCCGTGTTGCGTTATTATCGAATATATACAAACGATTCTCAGAAGTACTTATATACAGATTAACAAATACCCTAGATAAAAACAACTATGCGAGCTTTAAAAGTGGTTACTCAACAATAAACCATCTACAAAAGAAAAGGAAACCTGATGATAAAAAAATCCAACAGAATATATAAAACCCCTTTGTTGGGGTTTAGGTAACTATGAGAATCTAATCCAACTCTGAAGAAGGCGCAGGATTACGAGAGCAGGGTATCAACGGACAGTATCTAAAGTTTTTTAAGAATATATATATATATATATATATATATATATATATATATATATATATATATATATATATATATATATATATATATACTAACAGAACTGCAATGATTCGCTACACGAAGACAGACAAAGCAAAGATTGGGAAACGAATGAAAAAAGAGGATACATTTTTACTTAAACTATTTACAGCAGGTTTTGAAAGAATATTTAAACCATCTACGATTTGCTGGCAATATTTTACTAATATCTGAATCCTCGGATTATAAGAATTTCTAAATGGCCTCAATGGGGGACAGTTTCACTGTAAACTTACAAATGGACAGAAAAAAGCAAGCCTGATGTTCAACTGTAACGTTGCGAAAAATGATATAAATAATTGTGTAACTGGAAGAAGTCCAAGAATGGATCCACTTATGGTATCATCAAAGAAAGATCATAAAAAGGAATTCATTGATTGATTTGCTTTTTACAGGTTATCAACCCTTTGTTGCTTAAACATATGTCGGGTTGCAAGAGATCGCATACAGTAGCGGGTATTCGCAAGCGATACCCCATCCAAGTTGTGTTCAGGTTCGACACCGCTTAACTTCGGTGATCGAAGGTGAAACGGTGTTTCCAGCGTGATTTAACCGTAAGCCCGTGGAAATGAGATAAAACGATGTATAACGATAGGGTGGAAAGCATTTATGAAAAAAAACCCAAAAAACTCGGAGATATAATGAAAAGCACCTTGTCAATATGTTTAAAATGTACAATGCCTGATGAAAGATATAATTTCAGTTATAATGTTTGAGTACAAAACACGTAAATCAACAAAATCGCTTGAAGACAAAACCAACAGTGCAATAATAATTAATAAAAAGCTTAATTCTAAGGACTAATCTCAAAGACCGAAAAGTGGATAACATGGCTCGGAGAAGAGACCGGATCATAGACGGGATAATAAAAAATAAAAATGGTGGCGAACAGGATGCATAGCTAAAAGAAAAGATAACAGATGGAGCAAAAGGTTGCTTAATTAGTAACTAGTGCGTATCAAACGCAATAAGATGTAGACATGGAATAGAGCAGTTGATAATACATGGTAGAGAATATCACACTCATGGTCGTCATGGAAGGGCTTTAGTCCTGCTGTCGTCTAGCAAGGTTTGGTCGTTATTATTATTTTAATAATGAAACATGCATACTCCTTTCTTTGTAAAATATGATATACGCCGTTTTTAACATTACTGAATTCTTCTGAAGTTGGAGATCTTTCACCCCTACCCCTTAATGGAATATCCTTTCACCCCCACCACCTTAATGGAACATCCTTTCAATCTTCTTAATGGAACATCATTTCACCTCCCCTTAATGGAACATCCTTTCACCCTCATCTTAATGGAACATCGAGAGTGTAAGCAGTTTAAAAAAAAATATGTTCCAGAACATCACCAGCGAATTAATTTATAAAGCATTTGGACATCTTTTAAAGCAAAAATAGGCCTCTCTTGAACTTCTTACGCCCGGCAACATCAATTTTACAAGATCATTGGCAACAAGCAGTTTTAGTTCTTTCTGAATAAAGTGTGGAATTTGTATTTTTCTATTATAAAGCGGGAAATTCTTTGAAACGTAACAACGGTTTTTCTTGCTATAAAAATTAATATATATATATATATATATATATATATATATATATATATATATATATATATATATATATATATATATATATATATAATTAAGTAATTCATTGAGTCTGAAAGAAACCTAGGTTTATTTCAGACTCAATGAATTACTTAATTATAATTATCAAATCCTCCTAACAATTTATATCATGTCTATATCATTGCTTGATCCGGCTACTAATGTTTCAGTTTTAGCGGCTTGGTGATAGTAGTCGTGGCTCCTAGGGGCACAGTTCTATGGTTACAGAGAATTTCCGTTGAGTTCCACCCCGGAATATGTGAGCGAGCTTGATGTTTAACATTCTTTTATAGATACAAGTATTTAAGTAAATGCTCTGTTGATAATAAACAGTATTAAATAACATTTACCGGCATGAATGTCGGAGAAATCTTCATAGAAAATATTCGTCCTCCGACAGGATTCGAACCTGTATCCTATCCATTTCATAATGTGTGACGTCATTTGTTTACATTTGATACGGCATGAGCAGTTATGAATGTACGTGAGCGAAGTATATAAGCTGTAAATTCGACCTTGCCAACCGAACGATCCTCAGTGGCCGAATCGGTTAATGGACGTCAGGCTATATGACGGTTCCGTATAGGATACAGGTTCGAATCCTGTCGAAGGACGAATATTTTCTATGAAAATTTCTCGGAAATTCAGGCTGGTAAATGTTATTTAATACTGTTTATTATAAACGGAGCATTTACTTAAATACTTGTATCTATAAAAAGAATGTTAAACATAAAAATGTCTTTAAATAAATGTCGGACTTTGTCCATTTCATAATATATATATATATACATGCCCCTTTATTCTATATTTAGGGATAAAATCTGACAAATTATGGATGACTGTATTTAGGCCATATGCAGTAAATAATCTTGGTCTACAATTTATTTCGCCTTAAGCCAGATGGTCTAAATCTTTTAAGCAATAAATAAATAAATAAAAATAATATAAAAATCATTATTCCTATATTAGATATCATTATAACAAAAAATAGTCCAATCTGAAACTTTGGTTTAAGAAGGGAGATAACTAAGAAAAATTAATCAGGAATGGTTCAAAAACCAATATATATATATATATATATATATATATATATATATATATATATATATGCGCGTGCGCGTGTGTGTGTGTGTGTGTGTGTGTGTGTGTGTATGGTATATATGTATATATATATGCATAAATATATATATATTTATGTATGTATATGTATGTATTTATAATTGAAGGATAACTTCATGTAAAAACATTTTCATTGAATAGTATAGACGTATTATGTCTATTTATTTTTATATAATCCTTTCTAGATTTCTAAGCAGTTTCTTGATGTTAACATGAAATTCATCAAGGAAGGCGCCGTATTTTTTTCCTACCCAAGTACATTCGATCTCCTCCAAGATCATCCTCAAGGGTGAATTTCAAAGACAAACATTATTGTAACTGTGGTTGTTGGTATGTTGATGAAAAAATCAAAAACAAAACAAAACAAAAAACACACACGCGTAAATGACCCGCAGCATAATTATTTTTAAATTTTAAATTTATCCATTGAATCAAATATGATTTTTTGCAAAACTAGCGAGAGCTAACCAGAAATTGGTAGAAATGAAAAAGGCATTAAATTTTTGTTAAATGCACTTCAACACGTTGCTACTATACGCGTAATAAATTTTATTGTGTTTTGGTTGGTTGCTTTTGATATAGCGAGCGTTTTGCATTTCTGTTTAGCTCCCTTAAATTGGGACGCTTGTTTTTGCAAAAAATTCCATAGCTACAATAGAAAAGTTTAAAATTTTAAAATAATTACAGCAGTGCGCGTTCACGCGTGTTTTATTAACTCATCATCCAACGATCACAGTTACAATAATTTTGCCTTTGTAATTCACCCCTGGGGATGATCTTGGAGGAGATCGAAAGTACTTGGGTAGGAGTAAATTAAGGCGCCTTTCTCGATGAATTTTATTTTAATATCAAGAAACTTATTAGAGAACTGGAAAGGATTATCATAAAAATAAATTCACCTATTATGTCTATTGTATTCAATGAAATGTGTGTGTGTATGTGTGTGTGAGTGTGTGTTTGTGTGTGTGTGCGTAAATTCGTGAATATGAAAGGATTATGATAAAAATAAGCAGACATAATATTTGTAATTTATTCAATCACACACACACAGACACGCACACACACAGACACACAAACACACACAGACACACACACACACAGACAGACACACACACACACACACATATATATATATATATATATATATATATATATATATATATATATATATATTTGTGTATTTAGGTAGCAATCCTTCTTTCATGAATATTTCATTGAATACGATAGACAAGGTGCTTTGATTTAGTCTTTTATACAATTTATCATGTGTTCTAATAATTTTTTCTTTTCAGATGATCAATTATATAAAAACTGTCCGAATGTTATTTTCTTTTCGAGCGCTTTCGGCTATACATTTAGCCATTTTCAAGGATGAAATATTTTAACAGTTAAATAAGAAATAATAATAATTTTGAACACGGACACAATAACTTGACCGTTTTTTTGAAAAATGAAAACATTTTATAAAACATACATACAACAAACTATTTCTTATTTAACAGTTAAAATATTTAATCCTTGAAAATGGCTAAATGTATAGCCGAAAGCGCTCGGATAAAAAGAACATTCGGACAGTTTTTATATAATTTATCATCTGAAAAGAAAAAAATTATTATATCGCATAAGAAATTATATAAAAAATCTAAATGAAAGCACCTTGTCTGTCGTATTCAATAAAATGTACACACACACACACACACACACACACACACACACACACACACACACACACACACACACACACACATATATATATGAGTGTGTGTGTGTGTGTGCGTGCGTGTGTGTTTGCGTATAAACAAGTTTTTTTATTCTCCTGTGGATAAACTTTAAAGTAGTATTCGTATTCAAGTGATAATATTACTTCGGAAAAATGGCTAAGCATTTAACGAGTGATAAAGATATCAACATCCTGATTTCAATCCTACCATTAATTACTATTAATATATTATTATATGTTATTTAATTAATTAAAAGTTAGAACCTATCATTAATTATTATTAATAATAGGTCAGAACCTTACTAGTCCTTCTACCAGGCAAATCAATGCATTCGTCGATAACCATTTTGATTTTAAATTATTCATCTGGTTTGGATATAAGAAGCCATGTATTTTTTACTTTTCTTTGAAGGAAATAGTTTGAAAGAAAAATGAATGCTTGGACATCAAATATACAATTTAATATTTTTACTTGAAATCTTAATACAATACTCAATTTATTAGGCTTATAAATCTATTGGTGGTCATAAAAAAAGCCAGAATCTGTCTTTAAAATTTATTGCCGGATAGATTAGTACGTAACACTTTTAGTCCAATCGTGACATTTTTTCGGGCCAGTTGCACGTAAATTAAACAAAGATTTGAGGTTCAAATTGAAGTTTTTGATCCATCCATTTAGATGTCCTGATAGTAATTCACAGTCGAATAAAGACAAAAATATTTTATATTATATGAGAATGAGGCGAAAATCAGAAATTTCCATTTTTTGAGCGGTAAATCACGAATCATTATAGCAAACGACATTGAACATTATAACTGTTCATCTAATTTAATCCTAAACAAAGTCATTTTGCAAATAAATATAAGTTCCTGTAATTTTAGCGCCTAGCGCGGCATAGAGCCTAGGCTGAGTGTCTCGGAAACCTATTTTCACAAGGGTAGTGAGTTCGATCCTTACCAAGGATTTCACTTCTGTTGCTTTGTCCTAGTCTTAACTAACTTTGGTAAATAAAAAGGACTCATAGCTTTAAGGACAGAAGGCGGTGATTTAAAAAATTTGAATTTATTTTGAGGCAAAAGTTTTACTGGAATATTGGAAGGTCACCTGAAAAAAAAAAAAAAACAGTTTCAAGAATCCCTTATCTTAAGGAGCTGGATTTTGTCCTCAGTGTCTTATTTAACCTAAGGTCAAGTAATAAGCAAAACGGGAAGTAAAAAGACTTGTTTGTCTTCACATTCTAACCATGAGTTTCATTAGCCTTCTGTGATTTGCTTAAAAACGTCTCAACGGAAAATAGTTTATCAAGACACATTCAGATCTCATCAGTTTTTTTATCCCTAAATTTATGCATTTAATTTGTATTTTGATTCAAATCTTGAATCTGAAATCAGTTTTTTTTATTTTGTAATTCAGTGTCGATCAGTATCAGCTTTGATTTTGAATCGAAGCTACCGAATGCGAACTGGGATTGTTTAGAATGTTTGAAAGTCCAAAATTCGGGTTTATAAGCCCGTGATGAAGACGTTCAGATAAGGAATGTGGACAGTTGCATGGTTTACCCGGTGTAGATCCTGGACAGAGGCCCAAATTTTGGGCCCCCATCAATTGTGAGGCATAGGCATGAGACTGAAAACTCAGCCCGCAGCTGAGTCCCGAATGTAGAGGGGCAACAGAATGAGATGGTGGCGGTGCAGCGGCTGCAGCAGCTGCTGCTGCTGCAGCCGCTTCAAGTGACAAGGACCGCGTCAAAGGTGATGGTATTGTATGTAATAGGTCGGCTCGAGGCTGGATAGGGTTGGCTAATGTCGGGGTGGGCACACGTGGTAAGCCAAGCGCGTGATAACCAAGTTGTGCATGAGCAGTTGGCAAACTGTACGGATAGGAAGACATTGCAGCAAAGAATGCAAACATATTCGGATCGGGAACACCGAATGGCCACGTAACTGCCATACGTTGTCGTTTATCTTTCATCCGGCGATTTTGAAACCAAACCTGAAGATATAAAAATGAAATTAGATTTTAAAATGAAATTACAATATAATTAATTTAGCATTTAAATTATTACTATTTCAGTTTTCTTTTTCAACAGCCTTTCACTCTTGTTAATTCTACCGTTCATCGTATTATTTGCTTTTTGATCCTTTCTCGCAGGTCGTTTGTACACACTATTACTATTACATAAGTAGTATGGACCCGGAAGAAACAATTAACACCCAATCCATAGTAATTAACGAACTTAGTGTATAAAAACAACCAGATATTAGTATAAAAGCAATACAAATTAAATGTTTGGTTTGATTTATTTTGTTTTATGGCATATCAACCTAAATGGGTTACTTAATGCTGATAACATTTTTAGGATAGAATCGTATGAATAGAATATGTATTCTTTGGTTTAGATTGGTTTGGTTTGTTTTGTCCCACAGCACACCAACCCCAATCGGCTACTCAATACTGACAAAATTCTTTATTGTTGGTTATATTTTGTTTTGTCAAAAATCTGTTTCTGGTAATATTTTTCCTTTAAAATTGTGTCGCTGGTAATAACCTTTTCAAAAAAGTATTGCTGGTAATAGTTAACTATTTACCTATATCTATTTTTACACTTTCATAGTATTATGACACCATTTTGGGGGTTAACTATTTGCCCATAGCTGGGACTCTAACAGGTGCTACCACCCCGGGTCAGGGTGAACCTGGGAACACCAGCAATTAAGAGGTGGTTCCAAGCTCCTCAAAACCTCCTGATCAGAGGCCTTGCTGCCGGACATAGTTTATCGTCTTACTCAGGACGAACAAATTAAATGTCAGATGTAATACAAAATTAACGATAATAATATTTCATCAAAGAAATACAATTTCAATCTGTTTGGTATTTTTCATCATTTTTTAAACTAAATATTTTTCTACTTATTAAAACTATGAAAATGTAAATATTTTTGGAAGATTGATGAAATAAATATTTTAATATTATTATTTTAAACCTTGATTATTTAAAATGCCAAAAAATGCGATAAAAATGACATTTACGGAAATTGGCTTCTCACGGCACAATGCTAATTGCGAATCAGTGTTAGGAGATTGTGTTATGACACATTTTTTCAAATACAGGGGCAGATAGTCATGAAATCAATATTAAAAATTCCTGCTTTTTGCCATTTTGCTCGGACTAAACCTCAATTGCGACAAGACAGAATGCATGGTTGTTAGCAAAAGGGAACCGTTCAACATGCTACAAATTGGAGATGCAAAAATCAAGCCAGTACAACATTTTTAATATCTGGAAAGTTTCTAACAGAGGACGAAAAATGCGATACTGAAATTCGAAGTCACATTGGGATAGCGAAAAATGCCTTCCAAAAACTAAGCAAAATATTAAGAAAGAGAATTTTCGTTAAAAACAAAGAAAAGAGTACTGGATTGTTACGTAATATCAGTCCTCTTATATGACAGTGAATGCCGGATAATGTCTTCACAGATGAAGAAGAGACTTGAGGCAACAGAAATATGGTTCTACAGAAGGATGCTGGGAATATAATGGACTGAATATGTGATTAACAACAAAGTTTTAGAGAAAATAGAAACTAAAAGGACATTTATAATTAACATCAGAAAGAGACAGTTGAAATTTCTAGAGCCCATAATGCGGAAAGAGGGCTTGGAGAATTTGATACTCACAGGATAGATTGAAGGCAAAAGGGACAGAGGAAAACAACGCTTGAGTAAATGAATGGCGGAACAGGGTTTAGGAGAGAGAGAGAGAGAGAGCAAAAAGACAAAATTTATTAAGAGCTATAAAGAAAAAGAAATTGTGGAGAGCCATGATTGCAAACAACCTGAAGAAACATGGCACATAGAAGAAGAAGACGAGGAAGTGGAGGAAGAAGACGAGGAAGTGGAGGAAGAAGAAGCAGAGGAAGAAGAAGCGGAAGAAGAAGAAGAAGAAGAAGAAGCGGAAGAAGAAGAAGAAGAAGAAGAAGAGGAAGAAGAAAATGTGTAACTTTTTCAATTCCGAGACAAGTAGTAAATCTAAATCTAAACTGAAAAAAAATTCCTCGAATCTCCTTTTATATCAGATTTATATAAAGCACCGTCAAGCATTATTATCACCTTTTTACTCATTCATTTTCACCTGCATTTTTATTAGATAAAATATTTTCAATTATTATTGATTTTTGATTGGTTTTTATTTTCACATTCATTTTTTTTATGAAGCACCTTCAACTACTATTAGTAATTTTTACCTCGTATTTCATCTTTAATTTTTTTAGATAAAACATTGTCAAGCATTATTGTTAATATTTCACTATTATTCATTCATGTTCATTTTTATTAGATAAAATATTTTCAATCATTATTAATTTTTTATTTTTTTTATTAGATGAAGCCTTGTTAATTATTATTATTAATTTGTGATTGTTTTTTGTTCACTTTCATCTTACATCTTTCATCAGCAAGGCGACCGCGCAGAAAATGTCAATAAAGTTTCGATAAAAAATTGACTAAAAAATGAAGATGAAAGTAATTGAGTTGATTGATTGATTCATTTTTTATGGCTTATCAACCCTTATTTAAAGCCAGAAAATATTTTTAAATAATAAGAAAATTTCTAGCAGGGGAGATAATTATGGTTTAGTGATACAAGTCTTACTAATTAACCCATAGCTGGGGGGAAAGAGGTGGGTTCATGCCTTTCCCGGGGGTATTTGTGCGCAGTTGAATATAACGAACTCAACAGGAATTAACACTCGGATCTCTAATTAATAATTCCGAGCCATTATCCATTGACCCACCCGTACATCCATGCTTACAGCACTTGGTATTCGCAAGAGGTACTAACCAGGGTCGGCGTTGCTAAACTTCGGTGATTGCGCAGGAGCCGATGTTTGAACCTTATGCCGCCGTAAGCTGAAGATGAAATTAAGTACTAGTGAAAAATTAATAATAATTTCTTCTAGTTGCTTATGTAACTTGTAATATCAGGAAGAATTTATTCACGTATTATTCGAAAACTTTTGATGTCTCAACGGCTGTTGTGATGCGTCTAGTGTGGTAGTCTGCAGTGGTAGTGCTTGTCGCTTCTCGCTTTCAGCTACCGCCGCTGGCTAGCAGCAATGCGAAAAGGGGAGCTGAGTGCGTAAGTCTTCTCCTGCCAGCAAGCTCTATGTAGTGCCTCCTCGTGGCGACACATGGCAACCGAGCACCTTGCGGACTTGGGCTAAACTACAGGAGACGGGGGAGGAGTTTGGCCCCCTTAACATGCTGCATGTAAGCCCACCGGTGTGTGGACACGCCCTTGTGCCCATGAACCAAATCCCAGATATGGGTTAAATAACTCCACTGCTTTGTGGAAATCTTCGGGAGAAGAAAAGGCTAAGGAGTAAACCCTACAAAAATCCGGAGTGGAGCCCCTAAGGCGGATGGACGGCACTCTGTGTCGTGCTGGTACCAAACTGTATTCGTTCATCCTTTCCTTTCGATTCTGCTAGCAAGGCCGAGAGGGGGTACTAGACGTGCGGGCAGCCCTAGTTCTCCATACATCCCACCCAGGCTCGTAGCGCACTAAGCGCTACTCCATCGTCTCTCCAGACGGACGGATGGCGAACGATTCAAAAACTTTTATTCACGCTCATGATTACAAATTTACTAACACAGTAGATTTTATCTTTGGGCGAAGAATTTGATTAGATTTGAAATTGATCACCGACTCCATATAAAAATGGTCGACACCAGTAAGATTTTGGCTTTTCGTATAACTGTCCACCGACTTTACCATTACTCCAGCAACCTCCCCGACTGTTTTAAGCATTTAACTAGTTCCTGCATTAACAAATTATATTTTTGGTAGAAGATAAAAAAAATATATTTACACGTAAAATTTTGCAATAATAAAAATAAATTTTGTTTTTGTTTTGTTTTACCTCCTGGGTAAGACGATAAAGTACATCCGTGTCCTGGGTAAGACGATAAAGTACATCCGACAGCAAGGCCTCTGATCAGGAGGTTTTGAGGAGCGTTGAAACACCTCTTAATTGCTGGTGTTCCCAGGTCCACCCTGACCCTGGTTGGTAGCACCTATCAGGGTCCCAGCTATGGACAAATAGTTAACCAGCAAAATGGAGTCAAAACACTATGAAAGTGTGAAAATAGGTTTTTAATACACCAGCAATACTTTTTGCGAAAACTTATTGACAGCAGTACATTTTTGAAAAAGAAAATATATTACAAGCAATGCATTTTTGGAAAAAAATATTACCAGCAATAAAAATCTTGTCGGCATTAGATAACCCATTAATGTTGATATGCTTTAAAAGTAACCAAGTCAAACCAAGATTCGGTAGACTGTCTTTAGATCCAGAATTATCAGAGTCAGGAATTAATGCAAGCATTACTGATAGAACATGGATATACTATAGCCCTGTCCTGTTAGTAGCACACTTTAATTCTTGACCATTAAAAATATTTTTTTCGGATTTTCAATGATTAAAGCGTGCTACTAACAGGACAGAGCTATTATATATTTAATATAATTTATTTTTCCTTCCTCTAGATGGACTGCCTCTCTGGGCTGTCGAGCTCCATCTAGCCGAAGTTTATAGCATAGTGCAAATGTATTGATAACGGATTTACTATAGAAAAGCTTCGCAAAATATATTACTATAGAATTGTAATGTATATGTCATTACTATAGAAACATATTGAAAATCTGAAACAAAAGGATGAAAATGTGCTACTAACAGGACAGGGCTATTAGATATTTAATATAATTTCATTGATAATGATTTTTTTACTGCAGAATTGCGCTGAAAATCAGAGAAAAGTAACACTGAGTAACCAAGGATCGAGATTAGCCGCCTTATATTTGGATGTGTCTAATGGTTTCCAACAAAAAACTGATTCTTAAATGTTTATTTTTCATTAAAAAAAGTGCGCTGTAAATTTTTATCCACACTTAATACACATATAATCCGTATAATTCAGCAATAGAGTTTAGTTCCTATTAATAAGCTCAAAGTTAAATCTTGTGTAAAGCTTAAGAAGAGACTTGAATCAACTGAAATGTAGTTCTACAGAAGGATACTGAGGATACTATGAATAGAACATGTGAGCAAACAAAGTTTTTAGAGAAAATAGAAACAAAAAGGAAATATGCTTAACACCAGGAAGAAACAGTTGATCTTTCTAAGGTACATAGTGAGGAAAGAGGGCTTGGAAAATCTGATGTTCACAGGACAGATTGAAGGCAAGAGCAAAACAACGCATAAAATACTTAGTGTGCTTTAGTGAATGGATGGAGGTACAGGGTTTAGGAGAGATAACAAAAGGACAACATTTATTAAGAGCTACAAAAGACAGGAAATTGTGGAGAGCCATGATCGCCTAAGTCCGGAGTGGACACAACACGTATAGAAGAAGAAGAAGAACTTACCTTGATTGTACTCTCAGGTAATTGAAGATCAGCAGCCAACTCACAGCGTTTGGGTCTGGACAGGTAATTTTCTCGACTGAACTCTTTTTCGAGCCGAGAGATTTGTTCTTTGGTGAACGCAGTACGATAACGTCGAGCCTGAATGTCGTCCACTTTAAGTTCTGGGCGGAAAGAAATGAAAAATATTGCCATATAAATTCTTATAGACAACAAGGGGGTCTTATTTCAGAACAAAAATGTTCAATATGAAATATTTAGAAATTAAGAATATTAAATTGTGATATTTTTGTGAGATTGCTTGTAAAAAATGGAATATGCTCCTTAAATACGAGGGTCATTCAATAAACAAGGTGAATTTTTCGGTACAAGGACTTCTAATACAGATAGAAGCTTACTCTTTTTTATTTTCTTTTGTTTTACTTTTTTTTCACATGGATTTAATTTCTTTTGCAGATTAAAAAAAAAAACTTTGAGTGTTTTGGCGATTAACAAAGATGGCCGACCAAGAAGCATGCTCCAGGATTGAACAGCGGTCAGTTATCAAGTTTTTGGTTGCTGAAGGGTGCAAACCAGTTGAAATTCATAGGAGAATGTCAACTGTGTATGGTGCCACATGTTACAGCCAAAAAATGTCTACAAGTGGGTTAAATTGTTTAAAGAAGGACAGAGCAGTGTTGAGGATGAAGACAGGCCTGGGAGGCCTACAGAATTGAGGTCTCCTGAGGTGATCGAATCAGTCAATGACCTCATTCAGTCTGACAGAAAGGTGACAGTGGATGACATTGCAAGGACTTTGAAAGACATAAAGAACAAACGTAGGGGTCATCAGTCAGAAGGAGTCATCTTGCATCATGACAACGCAAGTCCTCACACAGCAGCCCAAACGGTGCAGACCATCAACGAGCTGGGCTGGGAACTGCTCCCTCATCCCCCTTGCCCCTTCAGACTTTCACCTGTTTGGTCCCTTGAAAGCTTTCACTAGAGGCATGAAGTTTAAAAGTGACGATGAAGTCAAAAGTGTTGTGAGCGACTGGCTGAGACATCAGTCCAAAGATTTTTACGCTGAGGGAATACGGAAGCTTGTGCACAGATGGGACAAGTTTGTGACACTGCTGGGAGACTACGTTGAAAAAAAAGTAAGCTTCTATCTGTATTAGAAGTCCTTATACCGAAAAATTCACCTTATTTATTGAATTACCCTCGTAGATTTGAAATATCATATATGAACACATTTGAAAGTTGGTCCACTGTATCGTAATGGAAATTTTTTCTTTCTAGAATCTCTTATGAGTCTACCATTCGTGTACATATTGAAGGTTGTTACCACATCTAGTCTGGTGAGCAAAACAATTC
The DNA here is from genome assembly GCA_964036315.1 of Acanthosepion esculentum. Classification (NCBI taxonomy): domain Eukaryota; kingdom Metazoa; phylum Mollusca; class Cephalopoda; order Sepiida; family Sepiidae; genus Acanthosepion; species Acanthosepion esculentum. Next base: position 5,909,819 of record OZ038480.1, on the reverse strand, counting down.
TTGACAAAATCTAAAAAATCTGCAATGTTATCGGTCCTGATCTAGCATCTCGGTTTCTATCACTTTCCACCTGCCGTATCGTGACTTCCCTGTGCTGTTTCTATAAATATTTTCATGGCAACTGTTCTGATAAGCTTTCCACCTTGGTACCTGGACTTCTTGAATTTAAGCGTAGTACTAGACTGGCAATCAGGCCACATCATTTGACTATTAAAATTGTTTAATGCAACCGTAAGTTCTATTCTAATAGTTTCTTCTTTCGCGCTTCACTGTCTTCTTTAACTTACAAATTGTTACCTGAGGACGGTATATCCAGTGCCCCCCATCTCTTAGTCTTATCACTTTGCACCTAAAGTCTATATTTAAGAACCGTTCTTTCTCTAACCGAGAGTGCAACATGACTTTACCGCTACCGACCTGGAAAACACTGAGCGAACCAAATTCGAATCTTGCCTAAAGATGCGTATATTCACTTCAAAAAAATGTCCTTACGAAAGACATGAATCCACATCTCTCTGTCAAATGTCCAGATATTTCTCCTAATAAAATAACTGATTTGATGAAGGAAGGGTGGGCTCTTGGCTAAAACACGTTCCCAGAATTGCCTTACTACCTAGGCAGTAGCAATAGAAAAACTAATAGCCTTCATCAACTTTGGCAACAGTTAATAAGATTCTCCCCCTTCTTTTCATAGATGATAATCTTCATTCATGGCTGAGCCAAAACAGGATGAGACCCAGGGGCCTAATATGATGACGATGATCCTTTATAAAACCGCAAACAGCTCTTACCTAATCAAGGAGGGATCCTAAAAGACCCTGAAGTTTGAATCCGGGATTCAAACTAACTTCAATAGGTTATGTGCTGGTGGTTCTACTGATCCAACCTGTTCGTCTCAGGCATCACATATGTCTCCCCGCCTCCTTTTATTGAAATCAAAACTTTTTGGTAATAAAGTAGATTTTTTTCATATTCCTGAAACCATTTCGGTACTGCTTATTCAGCCTTTCCCGACCGATATATTCTTCAGCCTTTCCCGACCGATATATTCTTCAGCCTTTCTCGACCGATATATTCATCAGCATTTCTCGACCGATATATTCTTCAGCCTTTCCCGACCGGTATATTCTTCAGCCTTTTTCAGCCGATACATTCTTCAGCCTTTCTTGACAGATAAATTCTTCAGCATTTCATGGCTGAAGAATTCTCTTTCTTGTGATCTTGTGAAGTGAATAATGCAAAACTCACAAAATTACCACTTTAAAAAGAAACGGTGAAAAATAAATGTTAAAAGTTATTCTTAAATTATTCAGACTTATTCGAGTCCATCATTGTGTCCTTAGCCTTTTAAATTAAAAACATTGGATTGACCAAAATGTTTGTTCTGTGTTTGCCATTAGGAGCACATTTAGTTTTAACGAAATTTTAAAAAGACGCTTTTGATAGTACTATGGCAGCCATATAAACATTGCGCATGGGAACCTCGATGTTGTGTAATGGGCAGCTAGCTCGTCTCGCTAGAACAATTACGACTGAGTAGTGAGTTCGGTCCTCACTGGGTGCCCCATACTTTCGGCCTTGTGCCACAGCTACGCTTGGAAAATCAATATAACCATCGTGTATTTTTTAATGGCTTATTTTTTTTTTCTAATATTGAAAATGGAAGGAAAAAAGGTAATGTTTTCGGTAAAATAAGCCTTGATCTTTTACGAAATGCAAGATGCAATCCGTACACAGAGGATTGTGAGGTTTATGGAGAAGGTACTGTAATGATTAAATGTGTCAAAAATGGTTTTCAAAGTTTTACGTTGGAGATTAATCGCTGAATGATATTTTTTTATCGAGTAAATTAGTTGAGGCTGATAACGTGTAAATGAAAACAGTACACTTGAAAACAGTCAATGACGTACACCCACCCTGTAGAAAAGAGGGGATGGCTTCGACGTGTGGCTTGCTAATCATTTAAGGAATAAAACAAACTGTAACAGGCGATGTTAACTGTATACTTGACAACTGTGGTGGAATGCAACAGAGTGTCGGCTGAGATAATAAACCATTACTAATCGGTCTCCATCCAGAATAAAGGATGGTGATTGTATATATTGTAGGATTAGATAGAGGTCCTTTATTAGGTTGAAGGTAGAATAAATGATGGTGATTGTATATATTGTAGGATTAGATAGAGGTCCTTTATTAGGTTGAAGGTAGAATAAATGATGGTGATTGTATATATTGTAGGATTAGATAGAGGTCCTTTATTAGGTTGAAGGTAGAAATCGACGAAAATCTCTGAAATCTTAATTATCATTTATTTCGCTTTTTAACAAATTCTCCTCATGGGAAAATATGAAAGATGGAATTATGAAGTTGCCTGGAAGAATTTAGTGAAATAAAACGGTAACGATGATTATTAATGTTAACGTCGAATATGACATTAAAAGTTCACTTATATTTTTATTTAATAAACCGAACATTTTACGTTTCCCATTACATGACAGTTTTGATGAATTACAGTCATAATTAACTTAGCAAAAAAAGAGGGTTGACGATTTATTGCAACCAGATTTCCAGTGACAGTCATTTTACAATCTTTTACAATCTTTTTACAATTGGGCGTTTAAAAATTGCTAAATTGTAGAACCAGACAAAATAAAATTCAGTTTCAGGACTTAAATATACAACCAGTTTATTTTTGGATCCTGTAATCGATTAATACTTCAGCATCAGAGCCGGTCATTGTAGTTAGAAGATTTTTACGGAGATGGAATTGCAAGCCCCGCCCCATTACTTTTTTTATATATTTATCTGTAGATGAGGGTAGTTTGGAGTTGATTCCACTTATTATTTTTCATTCAGAGCTGTTGATCTCCTAGCCTAGTTGCCAACCAAGGTTAGAAAACACAGTCTGCCATACCATTTTAGCTGCAGATGGGGAAGTTTGGTTTGGTTAATTTTGTTTTATGGCATATCAACCTCAATGGGTAATTTAATGCCGACAAGATTTTTAGGATAGATTCATATGAATAGAATATGTATTCTTTGGTTTAGATTGGTTTGGCTTATTTTGTTTTAAGGCATATCAACATCAATAGGTTATTTAATACTGACAAAATTTTTATTGTTGGTAATATTTTTTTTTCCAAAAATCTATTTCTGGTTGATTGTTTTGTTTGATGGCATATCAACCTCAGTGGGTCATTTCATGCCAACAAAAATTTGAAATAGATTCATAGCGATAGTTTGGTTTGTTTTTTTGTTTTTTACGGCATATCAACCTCAATGGGTTATTTAATGCCAACAAAATTTTTGTTGCTGGTAATATTTTTTTTCCTTCATAAATCTATTTTCGGTGATATTTTTTCTTCAAAAATGTATTGCTTATTTAAAAAAAAAGTATTTCTGGTAATACAATCTATTTTTACACTTTCATAGTGTTATGATACCAGTTGGGGGGGTAACTATTTGCTCATAGCTGGGACCCTAACAGGTGCTACCACCCCAGGACAGGGTGGACCTGGGAACACCAGCAATTAAGAGGTGCTTCAACGCTCCTCAAAACCTCCTGATCAGAGGCCTTGCTGTTGGACGATGTTTATCGTCTTACCCAGGATGCGGATGTAGTTTATCGTCATACCCAGGATGTGGATGTAGTTTATCGTCATACCCAAGACGCGGATATAGTTTATCGTCATACCTAGGGCGGGCAGATGGGGAAGTAGAAAAAGGTTCGTACCTTTCCCAAATGGAACATTGCGAAGTTAATATAAACAGTTTCAGCTGGAATTTGAATTCGGCTTGTCAATTCCATTTTTTATACAGTTATGCTTTAGCGATAAACGTTTTTATACAGTTATGCCTTAGCGATAAACGTTTTTATACAGTTATGCCTTAGCGATAAACGTTTTTATACAGTTATGCCTTAGCGATAAACGTTTTTTTACAGTTGAGCCTTAGCGATAAACGTCTACTATTGAAATGAATTACTTTGATTCCAGTGAATAGGTTTCTTATTGTTTAAAAATCAGTGACGAAATTTCATTGACAGTGCTGATTATGTTGATTAAGTCTTGTACAAGGTCACACTTGTGAAGTCTTCATTGGGGATCGAACTTATTGCACATTAATTATGGTTTACAAAATGAGCTCACTAGCAACTGCCTCGTGATGATACACCCACTTCTATACACTTGATGATAATATTTAAAAAAAGATGAAATATAATGTTGAAACAACTTTCGATTATACAAATAAAACACTTGCCTTTTATTTTTTTCTGGAAAATTCCTCAGGTTACATATTTTATGCGTTTACGGTGTTTATTAACAAAGTGATAACAAATTTGAGATCAAATAAACTGTGACTATTTTTGCGTTGTATTCGTGGGATAGTTTCTTTCTCTTTTATTTTGTATCGTTCTTTTCAGTTTACGCGTAAATCTCTCTCTCTCTCTCTCTCTCTCTCTCTCTCTCTCTCTCTCTATATATATATATATATATATATACATATATATATATATATATATAATTCAAAATTATATATATATATATAATTCAAAATTCGCTTGACGAGGAAATGGAACTGTCTTTAATTTAATAACAAAATTAAATTCGAAGGCTTTAGCTTCCATTTTTGAGACATGGTTATCCCTGTGTAGCGACAAACCATATTTTAAATCAATTAATTTATAATATTAATGCTCTGTAAATATACATTGAGTACTATTGTGTAAAAATAAAAATATCTATAAGAACACCGGATTTTATATCTTACTGTTCTTTGTTTTTATATATGTATACATATATATATATATATATATATATATATATATATATATATATATATATATATATATATATATATGTATACATATATATATATATATATATATATATATATATATATATGTATACATATATATATATATATATATATATATATATATATATATATATATATATATATATATATATACATATATCAAAACAAAGAATATATATATATTTTTGTTTCCGTTTTCTTTAAAATTTCCTCGTTGCACACGTACTCCATCCATAGTATTCTTAGTATCCTTCTGTACAACCACCTCAAGTCACTTCATCTTTTTTGAGATTTGGCGAAAACTGGATTGGCAATTAGGTCTCAGCATTTTTCTGTTGAACTAGCTAAATGCAATCGTATATTCTATTCTAATAGTTTCTTTTCTCGTACTTCTCGACTGTGAAACTTCTTTTCTGGCTTTCCTGCCAACTACAATCTTCAAAAATTTAAACGGATCGCTAATCACGATTTCTTCTTCCATAATCCTGTTCTTTTATTGTCCTTTCTCCTCACTCCCCTCCCTAAAAATTCTTCTCATTCTATTTCTGTTGCTTTCTAATCTCATTATCGCTTTTCTTGGAGTGAAATAATAAAAATTGGTAACGTGAAGAAAATGTACCGGTGTGTACCCTATGCTACGACAGAGGGCCAGCAGCTGGTATGGTTTGACTCCGCATTTCGCTTGTTTAGTTAATAAATGACCCTTTTCTTGCTAGAAGGATCAACCTCACTACAGTAGTAATCAGTAGTAGCTTACTGATTACTTGACTGCGAGACATTCAATGTATCTCTGGAGCTTAACTGCATCTGCCTAGCTAACAATATAACACTGCTACAACATTTTTACAGACTCATGTGTCCGTAACGTTACCTTGTAACATTTCAAATACGTTGCTTTATGAGCTTTTATTAACAGAAAATGGATAATCATTTCCAGGAATATATAAGAAAGTGAATTCATCACCTAAATGAGTGATTCGCAATTAAAAAATTTGCCAAAAGAAATTTTAAACCGACTATAAAAATTGTTAAACGAAGAAAAATTAACGTGATGTCATTTGAACAATGTGGAGCTTTTTTTTTTTTCAGGTGCAAAACTTCGATATGTTATCAGGACAAGAGTAGAAGTGTATCCGTTGTTTCCTGTTTGGAATTGGGTTTCCGGTTCCTTCTACCGCCTACTTCAATTCTTTTGAGAAGGAGAAGAAGTTCATCCATTGTTTCCTGTTTAGGATTTGGTTTCTCTTTCCTTATAAAGTCTATTGCAACTCTATACTTTTAATGTCTCCACGTAAAACTATGAAATTTTATTTGTGTTTCCTCAATAGGAATAGATAGATTTGCCTATCGTCCAGTTCAAATTCCTTCCCGATCCTTTGAACAGGAGTAGAGGTTTATCCCTTGTTTCCTGTTTAGGATTGAGTTTCCGGTTCCTTCTAAAGTCTACTTCAACTCTGTACTCTTTTGAACAGAAGTAGAGGATTATCCCTTGTTTCCTGTTTAGATATAAGTTTCCGGTTTCTTTTCATCTCCTTCACTCCTAGGAGCCCCTTGCGTTTTAGTAGTGTTGTTGCCTTGCTTGGAGTGAATTGATTACAAAAAAAAAAAAATCAAAGAAAATAACATTATGACTACGTTGGCGATGAACGGTCAGTATTCGAGGCCAGGAATATCGTTGATTGCAACGTTGCCGTAACATCGCCACAACGTTACATATCCCCCACCTCAACCAAAATACAGCGAGTCTGCAATGTTGCGAGAACGTTCCGTGTTAGTTTGGTGGCACAGCACTACAAGTAGTAGACTACAGTTAGTAAGGACCGAACTCACTAGTCTAACTTCCTAAGGACTGTGTCACAGCCAGGTGCCGATTAAGAGCATATAAAAATAAACATGGGTGTAGCTTTTTTTTAAATTT
>OZ038480.1:5875583-5895583 GCA_964036315.1 Acanthosepion esculentum | reverse complement strand
TTCTATATATATATAAATATATATTGTTATCTCATATATATATATATATATATATATATATATATATATATATATATATATATATATATATATATTGTGTGTATTTAGGCAGCAATTTTTTCATTGATGCATGTTTCATTAAATAATATAGATAAGTTTTGTCTATTTATTTTAAGTAAGTTCCTTTCATATTGTCTGATAAGCTCAATAATATTATCATTGAAAGACGAAAGGAAATCACCATATTGATACATGTTTTAATCCTATCTAACCTGAACAAAATAAACTATGAAATCTCCACAATTATTCTTAAATACCTATAATTGATAACAGAAGCCATTGCTTTATACCAACGGCTTCCCATATTTAATACTTCTTGTTTTCCCTCTCGCGTGGTCATGTGTGATGTCACGAGCTGCGATGCGATTTTCGCTTCCGCGTCTCGTATACACCTGTTTGTCGTTGCTTGGAAATCTTTCATGCAACAAAAACAGACTATCATTATTATTTCGTCCTTGTATTGTTTAATATATTGAAATGTAATTGTCATCTTTGATAATGGCTCCTCAAAACCTAAAATCGTCCAATCAGAGGCCTAGCTATCGAATGTAGTTTATCGTCATATCCAGAACTATGAAATAGAACTATAAAACATTTCCAACAATATATATTTCTAGTAAAATTATGAAATTACTAATCAGCGATAATATAAAATTTGCAAGCTGTTATATAGGAATAAAGTGTCGCTGACGAGACTTGAGTTTGAACATAGATCGCCAGTGAGCAAACACAGGCGATCCAATTATTGAATTGAGTAGACCACGTGACCATAGAGAAAATATATTTGGAAGGTAGCGTGACGTCTAATTGATCACAATTTCTAGTCTATCCTCTATTACTATTCGGATCGCTATTTCTATTCTATCCTCTATTACTATACGGACCGCTATTCTCTACTCTATTCTCTATACTATTTCTCTATGCGGATCACTATACGGATTACTATTCGAGCGAGTATTATCGAGCAAGTACTATTAGTGCGAGTGTTATTCGAAGGCGTCTGACACCAGTATTGCTCAACGGCGTTACTATAGTTGTGTCTGCGATTACAAAGTCTCTACTACAACGAGCATTACGAAAGTGACAACGAGTATTCGTTGACATCACAAAACAAACAAAAGGTGGCAAAAATTCAAGAAGAAGCTATTAAAGAATAATAATCTTCAAAGAAAACTCCATGACAATAAATCTCTGTTAATAGATAAGACAACTTGCTTTGAGGATATTTAAGCCTTTTTAAATATTGATATTTTACTAAGTTTGATATGGAGGAAATTGATGAATAAAGATTCTGTGGTTCCATTTTGGCTTAAATTCTCACTGATTCTTTTTACAAGTGGTAGCTGACGACGCCTAACAAGAATGTTTCTACTTTTTTTTAGTATGGCTGTTCAGACAGACATAAAATGAGACGTTTCTCACAGTCTGACAATTATTCAAAACGGCTTGAACCAGAAAAGATGCGTATTAACCAAGCATGATGATTTGTAAATATCCAAGGTGAAATGATGTGATTATTTCGTAACGGGACTCCATAAATACTAAATTCACACCTCGTTAACAAAAGGAATGATTGATTTCTTTATAGACCGATCAGCTAAACACAAGTATATTTTAGGTGTGATCATGAGCAGAAAGAATAAAATAAGAAATTCAAAACCATCTAGAAAAATCTCTTTGAAAATCTTTATAGAATCACTTTAGGTTAAATATTTTGCTTCGGCATAATTCAATTAAAATATTTTCCAATTTCGTATATAATTTCAATTCCAGCAGGTTTATTTTTCAGCAAAGGAAAAAAAAGAAAACTTGAATTTAATTACTTCCTTCTATTTCAAATATTTAAAACTTATTCACAATTAAATTATATTTTACTGAAAATGCTTTAAATGGCGATCGTATGATTATGTTAAAGACAAAAATACATTTCCACTAATGTTATTTTACAAGGAAACTTTTAATCAATAAATGCATGTATTTATATAAGTATATAAAGTTAACTTCATAGGTGGAAATCTGGGGCAATATCTAAAGACAGCCATAACAAATTTATTGTGTGGGCAATTCACTCTAAAATAACAAAAAGTGATTATTAGAAATGAGGCAAATAAACAAGAGAAGATAAGGGGAGGACAAACAATAATGAAATGAATATTTCAAGAAAGAAACATTCTAGCTCTACAGCGTGTTACTTAAAATTCCAGAGAATTTGAACGAGTGTCAAATGTAGTACGGAATTTTGTTATTACCCTTTGTGAGATGAACCCTTTGTGAGTCAGTTTGCTGTCTAACAAAGGAACTATTTCGATAGAGACAATGGAAAGTATGCATTTGGGAAAATAATTTTTTCATAGTCTAATACCCAACAATTCCGTCGTATTTAGCCTTGTGCCAGACTAAACTAAACCACATGAGCTACTCACCGTGGTGTAAGAGTAGAGATGAGAAATTCAATTCCCTTTAAAAAAATAAAAAGAAGTCATTCGTGGTTTGGGGAATTTTCAACACGAGAGAGAAGTTGGGAGAAGATTATTTGGGGTTTACTGATATAAAATATTTGGCCAACCGAAAACATATTTCCTGCCCGAAAAAGAAAGAAAAAGTGATAAATAAAGCAGAGTTAAAACTCAAGAAGTAATTCTAATAACTCGAGTTTCTATTAATGATTTCTCGTGCTTGTTGGAAAGGAAAGGCGATGCGGTTGTGGCGATAACTAACACATAAGTTACCTTTTCCTTTTCTTTTTTTAAAAATACTCTTTATACGCAGCAAGTCAATCATGAAAATTGCCTCTTTTTTTCTCTCTCTTCGGACCTCAATTGTTCAGTAAGCACCCGACAACATAATGAAGTATTTTGCTAAAGTAATGGATGCATCTATCACGAGAATCCCGCAGCTTAGAAAAGAGTAATGGCTGTACGAAAGTGCAGAATGGCAAATAAGTGTAATGTAAGGCTGGCTTTAGTGGTGAGTTGAACGTGAAAATCAAAACATATGATGGACACACGCACACAGACACGCACACGCACACACACGCACACACACACACATATAATATTAATATATATATATATGTATATAAAGTGGACAATGAGGTCAACGCAAACTTCAGGCCGTGAGTGTTGTGTGTTGGCTAGATAATTTATATATGCTACCGAATGGTGCATTATGGGTAACCAAGTTTAAACGGTTGAGACGGCACATGGGCTGAAGATTGCATTCAAGCAGGAAACAGATTCTCCTTACTCGGTGTTGACCTGTGACCTTTTTCATGTTTACATACGCTCTATTCCTGATATTGAGCACGTTTAGCCATCAATATAGAATACTTTAAAACTAAATATTTATCACACACACATACACACACACACACACACACACACACACACACACGCGCATAAACACACACACACGCACGCATAAACACACACACACATATATGTATATATTTCTTGAAGAATTTCATCTCAACATCAAGAAAATGATTAGACAACTGGAAAGGATCAGTATGAAATAGATAGACACAATATGCCTATACCATCCAATTAAACATGTTTATATATATATATATATATATATATATATATATATATATATATATATATATATATATATATATATATATATAAGTAACGAAAATCTTGGTAATCCGTAGGGATAATCCCAAGGAGGATGAAATCCTGAGAGCTCAATGTTAAGTCAGAGCGAATAATTTAATTTAAAAAAATCAGACCACTTTAAGGCTCCATTTGTTATAATTTATTTCACCAGAGAATTTTATTTTTCTCTGGATCTTCAGACTTCACTTTCAAAGGTGAAACGAAAAATGAATTTAAAATTTACACTTTTGACGAGTAGTATTAAGCTTATATAAGTTGACATAGAAGGTGGTGAGGAATAGTGTGAGAGACATGGTCGAGTTTAGAGAGGGAAGTATTAACAAAAAAGATCTCGACTGCAGTCAAAGTTAAATTTTAAATTTCTAATTCCGACACGAGTACAGTCTGTACACAGAAGTTGAATTAGAATGACTAACTCCTCGTTGGCTGAAATACATCTATACCGCCCCATATGAGCAACGGTAATTTAGATTTTGTGTAATATATATATATATATATATATATATATATATATATATATATATATATATATATAGAGAGAGAGAGAGAGAGAGAGAGATGTAGGTAATGAAATGTTTGATAATCTGTATGGATAATCCCAAGGAGGTTGTAATCCAGAGAACTCAATGTAAAAACAAAGCGAATATTAGTTAAATTAGAAAAGGTTGTTTGTTTTTTTAATTTAACTGATGATGACACATGTGCGTCGAAAGGTTAGACACGGTCTTGATTTTCTTTACCTTAATTTACTTGTACAGACTCTTGATGATGACTCAGGAAAGGCATCGACCTATTTTTGCCACCAGTTATGTGTTAAATAGACTGTTTACCTTGAGTTGGTAACCAGTCTGGGAGAAGGAAAACTCTGAATTCAAAACCAGATGCACCACTTCTGCTATGAATTCAGCGCATGTGGGTGACCCTACGACTATAATGAGTTACGGGACTTGTAAGATAATGTGAAAAGATTAATTCGATACTTTTAAATTCTTCTTATTCTAGATGAGAAGAAACAAAAGAATTAGTTTCACTGTAAACTAATAATGACAATTCTGTTCTTTTTTTATTTTATTTGGACGGATTTTTATTCAGTTTCCATAAATATGACATTACAATTTATTTGATGATAAATGTAAAATACTTTTTAACCATTTTTTCAACGCAAGGATTAAAGGAGACAGAAGATGACGATTGAATTTTAAAAAATTGTAGAGGATGCCAGGGATGCCAAAAAAAAGGGAGTTCTACAAGAAAGATATACAAGAGTAGAATCTATTAGAATAGAACTTGCTGTTATATCTAACACTTTCAACGGTGAAATTATGAGAGCTTAAATCTTAAATCCTGTTCTTAAATTCATGAAGTCGAGGTAACAAAGAGAAAAGCTCATTAGCATAATTACCATGAAAATATTTATAGAAAAGACATAAGGAATTTATATTACAGCAATGGGAAAATAGTTGGAGCCGGGCTAATAATATTGCGAATTCTTCTTTGGATTTTGTCCAGAATCTCAAGATACATAGCAAAAGCACGAGACCAAATCTGGCGTCCTGGGTATGACGATAAACTACGTCCAACAGCAAGGCCTCTTAATTGATGGTGTTCCCAGGTCTACCCTGACCCGGAGTGGTAGCACCTGTTAGGATCCCAGCTATGGGAAAATAGTTAACCTCGAAACTGGTAAAAACACCATGAAAGTGAAAAATATGTTTTAATACCAGAAATACTTTGTAAAAAAATTATTATTAGCAATAAATATTTGAAGAAAAAAAAAAACTATTACCAGCAATACATTTTTTGAAAAAAATATTACCAGCTATACATTTTTGAGGAAAGAAATATTACGGGCAATACTGTTTTTTTTTTTTAATTACCAGCAATACATTTTTTGAAGGAAAAAATTATTACCAGAAATACATTTTTGACAAAACAATATTACCAGCAATAAAACTTTGTCGGCATTAAATAACACATCGAGGTTGATATGCCGTAAAAAATATAAACCAAACAATTCAAACCAAATCTGGCAACAATATCCAATACACGAATGAAGGGTAGACGGAAAGCAAGATTATGACGAGAAAAATTATCGAGCACGACAAAATGAAACAACCTTCTTACCATCAGTAACAGCAATGAGTTCGATAAAATCATTCAAATTCATACCAATGAAAAACGTTAAACTAAGAAGGCTTGGAGGCTAGCATCAGCCGTGCTGATAGAAGGTAAAAAAGCTTCTCCGACGCTTAAAAAAAGATCAGTTTTGTCTTTGAGGTGTTAAAATTAAGAAGCAATTTCTTGCCCCATTTAAAAACAGAGTGGAGATTATTTTCGAGATCAGCTGCCAATTTGACTTTACATTAAAACAGAAGGAAATAGTTGCATCCTCGAGGTGGCTAGCGACTCGAGAATTAATGGTCATTGATAAAATTGATAACTTACCTTTATATTTAGCACTGACCGCTGGGTAGTGATCAATATTGACCGCACTGTGTTCAGAGGGGCTTATTACTCGACCTGGAGACAAAGGTGATGACGGTGAAGACGATGACGATGATAAATGTACGTCTGTCATTGGGTGAGGGGTGCTTCGCTCGTCGTTGTGCTGAGAACCAATACTCACTTCATTGTGGACGATGATCTCACCAGGACTCTCTGGCCTGCATACCAATTCCTTTGTGCTTTGCATTGGCAAAGAACTGGACAACAATCCGGTTTTCACCAATGACTGCATTATATGTTTAATTCCTGATCCGAGAGCTGATTAATTTGTTCCCAATGGAATCTCTTGATAAATGGGCGGAGCCTTGTGTTCACTACCTGAAATATATCACGATAAGCAAGAACTATTAAAGAAAGATCGATATCTATATCATACATATGTGTGTAGCAAATACGTCTAAATACTTTACTAAAATGGTGACAAGAAATACATATTATTTCGGATTTGGGGGATCGCTATTGGAGATTAAGTAAAAAATAGATTTCAAATATTAATTTTCCAATTTCTATACACAGTTGGTTGATTGACGCAACATAATATTTCGGTACCTTAAAAGCTTCTCTCTGTCTCTTCTACAAGTATTTTCACGTCAATTGTTCCGACGTGCTACTTTCGCCAGTTCCTAGACTGCATAAATTTAAGCGAGCTACTAGGCTACTATTTGATCCCACACTTTCTCTGTCGAAATGGTTAAATGTAACCGTCTCTTCTACTTAAACAGCTTCTTTTCTCGCACTTCCCGTCTGTGGAACTCCCTTCCTCTTGTTTGTTTCCCTGATAACTATAATCTTCAAATATTCAAGTGTAATGTCAATCGACATCTTCTGATACCTTGATCTTGTCCCCCGTCCTCCTCTGTATCCTTTCCTCAAATACGCCTCTTTAGTCTTGTTCTCAATCCTCTGTAATCCCCTGCATGCTAGTGGCACCCTTGCTTTGCTTGGGGTGAACTGCTTAAAAAAATTTGACTTAAGCTATACTTTTTTTTATATTCCCTTCAGGCCTCAGATAGACTTTTCATTATTATCTGTGAATGGACATGCATTTTGGGGAAGGGATGGTTTCCCTTTGCCTTGTCAAAGGTTTGAAATTCTTACTGGTTACCATCCAAGGTTAGAGAACCTAGTCTACTCAACTATTTAACTGATAGTTAGTAGGAGGGAAGAACGGTTCATGCCTTTCACAAAAGTGAACGCAACAGACTAGGCTAGAATTTGAACTATGTCTCGTCTTCCAACCAGTTACGATATTAAACCGGGCTATCGTTTTGGTTTTGCAACCAAACTAGGAAAGGAACAACACTGAATTCAAAATCTGTTGGACGTGGGACGAGTAACTCCATCCCGTAAAAACCTAACTTGCTGCAAAAACCACAATAGCAAAACCTTGCAATGAAATGAAATCCCATATTGAATTATAAAGAGATTTTCTGGCGATTGTTGGATTCGGTTTTGTCTTGTTTATTCAAAATCTTCAAGAACTGGTTTTCCTTCCCTTTTTTTGCTGCATGCCTCTGAGTGTTAAGTGACAATGCATTGTTTAAATAACCCACGTTGAGTTTACAGTTAACTGTATTCGATAAACTGATGGAAGAAATCGATAACAAAAAATACATAGCAAAAGTAAGTTCGGCTTATAAGACGAGGCTTTGGTGATAGAATCAAAGATCCTTGTTATGTCTATTTCTGAGATTAGGTATCGTATTTATTTACACTGTTCGGACTGTTGTCTTCATCTTTGTTGCTATATTCACGACGTTTCGGCTGTTGTACTCTCCGGTCTTCTTCAGGTGATTGGAATTTCGTAAAAGGGTTCCGTTCGAAATTCAAATCACCTGAAGAAGGCCGGCGCGTGCAACAGCTGAAACGTCCTGAATATAGCAACAAAGACGAGGACAACAGTCCGAAGAACGTAAATGGTGTCTTTCTTGATGTGTGTAACCAACGCTACTTGCATTTAACAATAATCGACGATCAAAGACCTACAGACTTTCTACAACAACCTAATTTGCTTTTAGTCTGATCGCAACGAAATGACACAAATGTGTCTTCCCTGCCCCGGCCTTATGTTATGTTGAAAACATTTCGAAGAGGCAGGCTCTTAATTGGTATATTCTTTTCTTTACTCCAAATCTTTCATTCTCGACTCAAGGCTGAACACAAATAATACTCGGAACTATATTCTTTGATCACCGTAACAATTTTAGAACTTAGTTGTCAAAGAAAAACAAATCATTATTCAGTACCAGTTCCCTGTTACTGGAAGAACATAAACATGTCACATAAACATATATCACTATTACATAAACATATATCACTGTTACATAAACATATATCACTGTTACATAAACATGTATCACTGTTACATAAACGTATATCACTGTTACATAAACATGTATTACTGTTACATAAAAACATATCACTGTTAATTAAACATGTATCGAAGTTATATAGACATATATCACTGTTACATAATCATGTACCACTGTTACATAAACATGTATCGGTCGTTGTTACTCGGAAAATCAAATCTGTTCAGCAGTGTGGACTTTAAATAAACAATTCCATTTGTTCTATTCTTCTTATTTAAGAACCTGATTAATCTGCCGTTGTTGCTGATACAAGGATTTATTTTTAACCGGCACCAAAAGTTGTTCTTCGAACCAAAGTAAAAGCCAGGATTTCATTTGCAAACTCTCCACCACTATAAAAATTGGCGCAGCACATTCTTCTACTCAATTTAGCATTGTTCAACAAAGTATAAGAATAATATTGTCGGCAATTGAATTAGGCAATGAAGAAACTCTAAAAAGTCATCATTGGACAAGAGAAATGTTGATGCTGATGGAATTATAGTTTAAAAATATTTAATGTTTACATTTTGAAAACATTTTAAGCTTCAAAATTTAATATTTAGCATTCTCATATCTTCAGAGCTTCCTCTCGATGCATAATTATAAGCGGCGTTTATGTTTATATACCCCCCTCTATACATATATAGGGGGGCAGCAAAGGTTAGTATACAATATGTTGATATGTTTATGTTTGTATAGTCAGTACAATGCATTTTGTGCGCACGTTTTGTTTTCCATTACTGTATACCTACTTTTGTACCCCAGTATAATTCCATCAATAAGTGCATTACTTTAGTCTGATGAAGTCCTTTTAGAGGTCGAAGTGCATTACACATAATTTTCACTTTGGCATTCACTTGCCTAACATTGCTAGTCTAGTATGGTAGTCAAATGTTCCAAGAAAGATTGACGGACTGAATATTGTTTTGTTCTGGTTGGTGGAGGTGGGGGGGAGGTAGACTATTTAATAATAATAATAATAATAATAATAATAATAATAATAATCCAGACACAGTTGATCATCTTGTATCGGGTTGCACGATATTGGCATCCACTCAGTATAAAACCCGGCATGCCAATACCTGCACTGGAAAATATGCAACTTCTACGGGAAGGAAACTGAAAGAAACTGGTATGAACATCACCCAGACCCGGTTACGGAGATAGGACCTGTTACAATTCTATGGGACTACGCAATACACACTGACAGAACAATCAAAGCCAACCACCCAGACATTGTTATTAAAGACCACAAACAAAATAAGTGCCTCCTTATTGATATGGCAGTCCCTGCAGACTACAATGTATCTTTGAAGATATTCGAAAAGCTGTCAAAATACAAGGACATTGAAATAGAAATCTCAAAAATGTGGAACATGGGAACATCAACAATTCCTGTTGAAGTTGTAGCCCTAGGATTGGTTGGAGAAGATTCCAGTAGACTAATTGAAGAGATTCCTGGAAGTCCTTGCCTCAAAGAGATACAAAAAATTGTTTTCACAAGTACAGCCCACACTTTAGAAAGGGCTATATCTATGTAATTTTTTTTTTGTTAGTGGAAAGTGTCATGATGCCATTTCTAAACTCAGGTCCCTGGGTGAGACCCGGAAAGAAATGTGTAAACGCCAGAAATCAAAGGAAATAATAATAATAATAATAATAATAATATATATATATGTTGAGTGTTGGCTTCAATGCTCACTTTTAATTTACATACACTCTATCTGTGACATTGACCACTTTATCCCATAAATATATAATTCCTTATATATATATATATATATATATATATATATATATGTGTGTGTGTGTGTGTGTGTGTGTGTGTGTGTGTGTGAGTGTGTGTGTGTGTGTCTGTGTGTGTGTGTGTGTGTGTGTGTGTGTGTTTGTAATGTAATATTTAAATTAACATATCAGTGTATCTCCTGGGAACGTTCTGGTTTGCTGTTTCTAGTAGATCGTTTACTTCGACAAATATATGTCTGTTCTGTTACTTTTTCTCTTTTTTCTATTCTCCATTCTCGTTCCCTTTCGTAAGATCGAAATCGAGGCTTTCTACATTCTAATCGTTCTCTGTTGCGGTATGTCTCCAGCTGACATTACTCATAACAGCGTCTTCGTTGTCTAACTGAATGATGTTGCTAATCATCTAGGCCAGTACTTCCAGGGAAATCATTTGCGTAGAAGAAAGTTCTGTTAAAACTCCCAATGATCGTAACCAAAATGAAAATATCAAGTAGCAAAACTTCTTCTTCTTCTTCTTCTTCTTCTTCTTCTTCTTCTTCTTCTTCTTCTTCTTCTTCTTCTTCTTCTTCTATTCACCCAATTTTAAGACATAAGGACCACTCAAGGGAAAAGGTTACTTAATAAGGCTGCTGTAATACTGCAAAAGGAGGTAAGCATTACGTGCATATTATGATGATATGTAGGATATATAACGGTTGTCCCTAGATTTAAACAGGTTAATATTGTAATGATCGAGGAAGCACCCCCTCAGGAGTTTGTTTCACAAAGTGACAATTCCGAGGAAGAAGTTATCTGAGTGGAACTTCCTCCTTACTAATGGAATACGAAGGAAATGTGGATGAATCCACCCTGTATACGTGGCATAGCGGGTTCTAACTGTCAAGGTCTGAACTGGCGGAACTAAGGAGTGTAGCTCTTCTAAACATTTACCGCGTGAAAATAGCGACAGATTAACGAGAGGCCTGCAACATTTAGTCTGTGGAGAAAGGGTTGCAGAGCAGAGAATAATTCATTACCTACAAGGCCGCGTAAACGCTTTTCAACTCTTACAAGACTCGAAGATTTAGCTGGTACAAGGAATTGAGTATTTTTTTTTACTATATTGACTCTGTACAAGGCCTAAGAGCCAATCGAGGTAGAGAGATACAGAGTAAGAAGCACCACAGATAATGCCACCAAGACGCAAGGGGCCACCAGAAGAGAAAGGAAAAGTTTTTCGAAGGTACCGGAAACCCAGTCCTAAAAAGGAATCAAGGAACAAATTTCTACTCTTGTTCAAAAGACCATGGAAGAGTGTGAACCGGGCGATAGGTGAACCAGTCTACTCCTATTAAATTTATTCATGATTTGTAGCGGATCTATTTTGGGTCTTATATGGTCACCATCTGTTCCCCTCCCATTTCTTGTTGTTATCACAAAGTATTCTGAACCTTTTGCTTTATAAAATCGACTCTTTATTGATTTTACGTTTCGTCTTTGTCATGCTTCAGTTGTTTGTTTTTTGTTTTGTATTTTAACGGCATATCAACTCATGGGTCATTTAATGCCGAAATTTAATTTTCTTGTTGGCTTTGAAGTAATAAAAATATGATATTCGTTATTCTGCTTTCCCAATTGAATACATGGTAAATGATGCTCAGCTTTTATGCATATACATGTTTGTGTGGACATGATTACCAGAGGCAGTGATGTGTGTGTTTTATGTTGTAGTTTTGTTGAAGTTCTATTTTGGGATACAGTTTGATTTCTTTAAGAAATTGTAGGATATCATATGGATGAATGTTAAGAAAGAGTTCTTTCATTTTGATTGTTTGGTTTTGCTTAGCGGCATATCAACATCTCTATGGGTTCAATTCAAGATAAGGGTTCATTTCAAAATAAAGGGTTCAATTCAATGTAAGGGTTTAATTCAATATAAAGTTTTAGTTCAATATAAGGGTTTAATTCTATATAAGGGTTAAATCAATATAAGGGTCCAATTCAATATAAGGATTTAGTTCAATATAAGGGTTTAATTAAATTTAATTCAATATAAAGTTTTAGTTCAATATAAGGGTTCAATTCTATGTAAGGGCTTAAATCATTATAAGGGTCCAATTCAATGTAAGAGTTTAATTCAATATAAAGGTTTAATTCAACATAAGGGTTCAATTCATGTGTAAACAATGACCTTAGAAATTCACTGTTGGTATTTAGATATTCTCTTACAAGCGTGTAATTCAGAACACGGCCTTTTTTGGTGTGAGATATAGTATTTGTGCCCGGTGTCAGAGAACAGGGAGCGACGTGTCTACCGTAACAAGACCTATAAGAACCTTGATGACAATTGATCAGGGACTTAATAATATGATGAGATCAAAAGTTAAACTGAGCGCTGATACGTAAGATTGTAACTTTTGATATTATCTTTAAGAAAACCTGCATAATTTCAGCATTTCATTATGTGATTTTAACATCTGAAGTCAATTATCTTATGTTAATTATCCTAAGTTAATTAAAAATAAGCAACTATTCAAACGGTCCCTAGTATTAGATGGTATTTACTAGGCTTAATATTACACAATCCAATGAAGTTTGTACCGCGTCATTTTTCTAAGGAGAAGAAGGCCAATTTATGGAGCTTAATGAAAGATACCCTGACTTATAGGTACCCTACCTTATAGGTATTTATGAAATTTAGATTGATCTGGTTCAGTGACATGTATGTGGGTCGTCATGTGAAGATCAAACTTACTAAAATAGTACTGGTCCCTGAAACAAGCTTTCTCATCATTGCTTCATAGCTAGTCTAGTATGGTAGTCAAATGTTCCAAGAAAGATTGACGGACTGAATATTGTTTTGTTCTGGTTGGTGGCGGTGGGGGGGGGTAGACTATTTAATAATAATAATAATAATAATAATAATAATAATAATAATAATAATAATAATAATAATCCAGAAACCATTGATCATCTTGTATCAGGTTGCACGATATTGGCACCCATTGAATATAAAACCCGGCATGGCAGAGTGGGCCAATATCTGCATTGGAAAATCTGCAACTTCTACGGGAAGGAAACTGAAAGATTCTGGTATGAACACTACCCAGACCCGATTACGGAGATAGGACCTGTTATAATTCTATGGGACTACACAATACACACTGACCGAACAATCAAAGCCAACCGCCCAGACATTGTTATTAAAGACCACAAACAAAAAAAGTGCCTCCTTATTGATATGGCAGTCCCTGCAGACTGCAATGTATGTTTGAAGATCTTCAAAATCTGTCAAAATACAAGAAAACAGAAAAGCATAGAATTTGAACCCGGTTTGTCGATTCCATTTTCCTCATCGAAATCTGTCACAACATCCACACGCCTAATGCAAATTAGATTCTAATACATACTGCAGTTAAAAAGTTAAATTTTACATTTCTGATAATGTAAATGTGCATCATGATCTTGATGATCATCATCGTCGTCTTCATTTATATGCCGCACACCTTTAAGATGTGAGTGACCATGACTCTCCACAACTTCCTGTCTCTTGTAGTGACGTTTGAATATTTACCTCCCACCTTTTGCCAGCTCTACCATTCATTTACAGAAACTCATTAGGAACGTTACTCGCTGTTTCCTTCTACATCTCCTTCCCTCAGTACGTCCTGTGAGTATTAAATTTTCCAAGCTGTCCTTCCTCATAATGTGTTCCAGTGACTACCCTTCTAGCTCCGATTTTCTTTAAAAGATCCTCGTTGTTCACATGTTTCTTAGCATCTGCCTTTGGAAGCACATCTCCGCTGCTTCGAGTCAGGCTTCGACTTTCATCAGTAAGAATGGCATTCAACATTCACCGCCATATAAGAACAGATATAGCTCTCTTATTGGCACTCATTTCTTTTCTTCCAACTAAATTTTTCTCTGTTTTAATACTTTACTTAGTTTCTGGAAGACATCTTTCTTTGTTCTGATGCGCCTTCGAAATGTTATAGGCTCACCGTTCACTTTATTAGGTATACACTTCTAGTGTCGTTCTGGAACCCTTTTGCTTCTAGAACCGTCTCAGTTTTTTTATACTGATTCGACAGTTTTCTGGAAGCATTCTTTCAAAATTTGGTTCCATACTGTTCTTATATCATCCCACAATTCTTGTAGATTGGTTGGCATCACTTCTAGAGTTGAATTTCGCTTTCCACCATATTTCACTTAAGAAAATTCACCAGAATCTAGTGACACTGGAATCATAATTTAAAGTACCTGATCAGCCAAACTACAGTCCGGTTCGATAAAAGTGACTCGCCTGTTTTTCTTTTACTAAATGTTCTCTTCGATGAAACGAAGTTGAGCTAAATTCAAAGGATAAGCGATCTAAAATCCGAAGAAGAAGCTTTGAAAGCTCTTTGAATTTAGCAGTAAGTACTGTCAAGCATCTGTTCAGTATAATGTTCTGGGGATGCTTTTCTTTTCATGGAACTGGTCTCTTAAAACCTATTGAAAAGACCCTCAGTAGAGAGCAGTACAAGAGAATTTTAGAGACTTGTCTGCTCCCTTCTGCTGAAAGGGTGCAAATCGACCCCACCAAGATCATTTTTATGCAGGATAATGCTCCCTGTTACAAATCAAAATTGATGAAGGAATACTTTGATGAGAAGCAAGTGAGTGTTATGACATGGCCGCCCCAATCTCCTGACCACAACCCCCTAGAAAACTTATGGAGCATTATAAAGTACAGGCTCTCAAGAAAGCAGTTGAGCAACAAAGAGAATTTGATTGTAAGTTTCATATCCGAATGGAATTCAATGCTTGGAGATGAGATTTGCCAGAAACTAATCAAGTCAATGCCAAATAGGGTTGAAAAGGTTATTCAAAATAAAGGAGGACCTATAAATTATTAAATATTTCGAACTATATTACCTATTATAAATAAATTCTACCTCTGTTATTCTTTATTCAAAGCTGTTCGGTTATGTTTCTATTGATTGCTAGTTGCAGGAAATAAGTGAGTCACTTTTTTGCACAGTGTTTTTCCCTAAATCTCATTTATATCTAAAATTATAATTATCCTTAGAATACCTTAGGGTGAGTAAACTTTTTTACTTGCGAGGTGGTCGGAAAGGGGTCTTTATATTAGAAAAATTAAAAATTAATTTGACCACAAAAACAATAGGCGAAAAAGTTTTTAAGCAAAAAAAAATGAGTCACTTTTATCGAACAGCACTGTACTTAGGTAGAAAGACATGATGAAGATGTTTAAATGACACTATCAATTAAATTGCTACCGTGTAATTGGTTGATTAAAAAGGTTTTTGCTTATTTACTACATATCAATCTCAAATAAAATCTGTTGGTATTGTGTATATCTAAGATCGTTCAACCAGATTCTATGTTGTCGTAAAGACTTTGAGTAATTTGTTTTGATTCCGTTTGTAATCACTGGCCTGTGTCTGAAATTCATTAATAATTTCTGTGTCCTTTGGTTAACATGTTTATCTTTTTTTAAGATCACCTTTTGTATGCAGAACAAATCTTTGCATCTAGAAAGTTGCTAATGCTTTCGCAACAAAAAGAACTTACCAGTGGCAACTTAATTGAAAAAACAGGAAGTCAAACGTTAGGGCTTCGATTATTCGTTATAATCTACCACGTTTCTTGGATTGTTCATTTTTTATTATACAATACATACATTCATATATATATATATATATATATATATATATATATATATATATATATATATATATATATATATATATATATATATATATATATATATATATATATATATATATATGTATATATATATACACGCATGTTGAATGTTTGCACATCCATGTGTATAATACATAGCATTAAAATTAGCACAAATATCAATAAAAATACTAAGCGCAGCATGTAAGGTGCTCAATCACAAATGACGCCAATCACTGGCCAAATATTTTGGTGTGTTTCGCATCGGCCTTATAGACGCAGTGTAGAAATGGCGGGAAACAGCGTTTGGCGCCAGTTTTGCTTGGCGGCGTTAATGAAATAGAAAATCGTGTTCCACCACATGGTGCGCCAATGGCACCAATGTTTGTCTAGTTGAGCTCAGTGGAAGTGTCAGACTTCTCACAAGGGAATTACGGTTTCGATTTCCTGCTGTGCCTAAATCAATAAAATGTTTTTATTTTTTTAACTTTACATGCCTCTATATATATATATATATATATATATATGTATATATATATATGTGTGTGTGTGTGTGTGTGTTTCTTGGCAGTTCCACCGATGCAACCATGGGGAAATCTACCTTGATGACCAGTGCGTTAAAATCCACACTGATGACTCCCTATTGCACTCATACTGTGGTAATCAGAAATAAGTCAATATTTGCTTTGCTGCTCGATCGATAAACAGGTTTATTCTTATCTATTTGCGAAAGGCAAAATTTATTTTTTCTAACCTGAATGCTTCCCCGACTCAGTGACATGCACGCGTATAGATGCATAAAAAACGAACATAAATGCATAGAAAACAAATCAAAATTTATATGTAAAACATATACTGGAATACACATACAAATATATATATATATTTCTAAAAAATGAATGACTTTATTTTTAATCCAATGTTTATATTACTTATAATGTCATTATTATAGACACTTCTTATTTGAAATAGACGCCCCATTTTCATTTATTATATATTATGTATTACGTCTATTGCCCGGCGCATAATAAATATACATCAAGATTTATAATTCTCTATGGTCTGCTTCATATTTTCCACTGTTAACTTTCAAACCTAGGATTTTGAATGCTGACTTTCAATGTATTAAATTAAATTTTATAAAAGTTGATAGCGTACCCAGTTTGTTAAGTAATTTAATTGTAAATTGATTCCTCTACAAAAGTAAAAAAAAAAAATGCTCATGCCACATGATTACTTAAATATAAAAAAAATTAAAAAACTGAAATTCGTAATCTGGAGATCTTTTTATCATCTTTTTCTTAATCTTTTATCTTTTTTTTCATCTATTATCTTTTTTTTCAGTATCTGTCTATATTTCTGAGATGAGGTATTCTGTACACTATTTACATTATTCGAACTATTGTCCTCATCTTTGTCGCCATATTTATTACAACGTTTCGGCCGTTGTACACTCCGGCCTTCTTCAGGTGGTTGGAATGTCGAAGAGTGTGAGTTCAATACCCGGCTAAGGCAGTGGAGAACTTTCAGAGAGAAATTAACAAGAGATAACTGATAACTGACATCCATTAAAACATGGTACGTGGAACTAGAACAGTCTACCCCAGTGAGCGAAATAAAGGGTTCAGTTCGACATTCCAACCAACTGAAGAAGGCCGGAACGTACAACGGCTGAAACGTTGTAATAAATATGGCGACAAAGATGAGGACAGTAGTCCGAATAATGTAAATAATGTATCTTTTTTCATATATTACTATAGATTAAGTGCTTTAGATTATGAATTTTTAAAAAATTAAGAAATCACTTTCCATGACCATATCTTGTTTTGGTTTCTGTAAGGCGATCAGTTGATAATAAATTTACATAGCAAACTGGATTTACTTTTATCTTTTATTAAATGTAATTAATTGCCTTTTAATAAACGTGATTTGGAGTGATTAATTTATAGTAATGGTGAGGGGAAACATTGAAAAAAAAAGGTTATTTCTGGTCGCAGTGCCCATTGTACGTCTGTAAACTTATATCATTGTTGACTGTGTCTCGAAAATAAATAGTGAAAATTTACAATATTATTGATCAGCGATACAAAAGTCAAACAAGTTGGTCCAACAGAACAATATATATATTAATATTAAAAAAGATTTTTGCGATTTAATAATTTAACATTTTTTTTTATTTTTCGTCTTCAAGAAATAATTTTAGAGGTTTCTGATTCCGCTTCGTCACGACCATTGAAATTTTTTTTACAGAACTATTACAATCATTTAGTTAATAATACTAACTTTGGAATCTTGTACAGTGTCGACTATTTTGTTTTAGCATGACTAGATTAATTTGTTTATTTTTTTTACAGTTTGTCGACCTTTTGCAGGTTATTTAAAGTCAAACAATATTTTTAGATTGTAAGAATTTGTTTTGAGATAATGATGATTTATGGATACAAATCTTACTAACTAACCCATAGCAGGGGGAAGAGGTGTCTTCATGCCTTTCATAAGGGTATTTGCGTGGAAGTGAATCTAACGAACCCGACTGGTGTTTCAACGTGATCTAGCCGTAAGCGATGGCAAGTAGAAATAACAACTTTTACGAAATTTGTTACACCTAATGCTTGAGGGTTCGAGGATTAACAGGAAGCACTTACATAATTTATTTACACACAGAATAATCTCCTCGTATTTGTTGTTATGGTCACAACGTTTCGGCTGTTTTATCTTCCTGCCTTCATCAGGTGTCTGCCGATTTCAAACTGAACCCCTTTGTACGAGGAGAAATTTGTTTTTGTTCCGTTGTCCATGGCCAGTGATATTTCGACTTTTGAACTGCTCAATTATTTCTCATCCCGTTTCCACTGAGTCTAAGGCTGTATTACCCGTTCCAGGGTTTGAACTCACAATTACTATATAACAAATTTTACGAATCAACGCTTTAACCCGAAATCCCTGAAGGCTACCCGGATCGACACACATATGATGAAGGCCGGAATGTAGAACGATCGAAACGTTGTGGTAAAAACAAAAATGATGAGTACATTAGTTCGCATGTAAATAATATAAGTAATTATAACTTCTCATTCCAGATTAACTCAGATTAACTCCGATATAAACGGAGCTGTTTCTTCCCAAGTATTGTGTCGATGGGGATCATCGCTATAAAATTATTAATTCTGATTTCAAATCTACGTGAGATTCGTGTGGAACTAGTAAAACTTATTTAAGTTTTTAGTTAAATAGGTATATCTTCACATACACACTCAAATGGAATGTGGCACAAGGCCGTATTCAAAATGGGAGTTCTATGCGTAAAGGGACTATAAACAAAAATTGCTGAAGCTATCTCGGCATTTCTACTTTAGAGAAGCCTCAGGCACAAGGGATTAACCCAGCCCTTTTCAAAGGAGTGCTATTACTTGAGGGGTCGTCTCCTGAGGGTTCATGATCACTAGAATAGATTTTAATTACGTTGGAATTCTGAACCAGGAGAGCATAAAAATAATATGCTTATAAATACGTTAATGAATTCGTCAAGAAAATCCCTTTTTTTTTTGGAAAGAAGCTGATTAGAGGAAGATCCCTAAAGAGGATTAAGAAAATGAAATATCAGTTTTCAAATATTAGGTGCATCAAAAGTTTTTTTTCGTTTTTTACAAACCTTTACTTCAAAAATTATTTAATGTACACATCTAAAATCTATTTACGAGCCTACTATATAGATATTATTGAAAGTTATTTTTTAGTTTGACTGAATGTTTTTTTTTTGTTTTAGCAGTGGAATTAATGTCCACCAGTCTAGACAACAGTTTTAAAAATACAGGGATGCCCACTTCAACACATTTATCCAGCAATATAACGTTGAGAGTAATGAAAATAATGTCGCATTAAAATCCATTACGTATATACATAAATGCATAGATACATACATCATATATATGTATTTCTATATAAATAATTAGGAACAAGATCAGCGCTCTGAAGCAATAAAGATTTGGATAGTTTTTACATTAAGTTCAGAAAAGAAAACACTTGGAAGTATACATAGGAAATA
>OZ038480.1:5860583-5870583 GCA_964036315.1 Acanthosepion esculentum | reverse complement strand
TTGGTATCAGTTATCGTCTTCTAGTTGACTTAACAGTTTCTATAAATATTCCAATATCTTCATCTCAATGGTTATGTTGTCTTTTTCCGGCAATGCATGCCATCCAATTCGTTCAGAAAAGTCGAAAATCATCTATATACAATCGTTTTTTTTTTCAGATTAATGATTAGAAATGACTTCAAGCGAATGAATCCTATCGATCTTAAAGAAGACGATCTTCCATCAGACTTTTTATACTGACGCTACATAATCACAAAGAGCTTTAACAAATAAGAAAAACCACATAACTTGTAGATATCCAACAGCAACAACAAAAATGGGTATCACATGTAAATAGAGGGCAAAATAATGATCTAATCAAGCTATTGACTTTCCACACTTCCTTAAACAAGAGGTAAGGAAGGAAACTCTCATTACTAAAAGAAAGAACGAAACATTGAACTTGAGAAGCCTATTTTCCTGAATAACTGATTTAAGAAAAAGATTTATAAATTTCAAACGGAAATTAACTCATCGGTCAATGAATGACAAATATTTCCTGTATGGAAACACGATTGTTTCAGAATTACTATTACTATACTAGTATATTGTTCTTCTTTTTTTAGAATTTTATAGCTATTTTTAACTACCTTATATTGTTTGGTTTGAGAAGTTTGGCTTTCTCGATTGCATATTTCACCTCCCATTTTAGCTTGTCAGTCTATAGCTTAGCCATCTTCATACCAAACTCCAAGATTGAAACTATTATGTCTACGTCCGACAATTGTTTTATGTTAATCGTGAAATTGTCATTTTCGTTTTGCTTTCATCCGAGATACTTAGTTGGTGTCTGTTAGTGTCAATTGATTTAAAATGTTGATCATGGGCATTTTGCATCTCCTTCTTTGTTTTTTTTCAAATAACAGATGATTTTCAAATTTTTGATGCCTTGAATTTTTCAAATTTGTTCCAAAACAATAAATTTATTATTTGAATTTTACAAACTTTACATAAAAGAGATTTAGGAAAACTGCCTTTGTTAATATTCCAAGAAAGACGATTCTTCGTGGCTTGAAGATCATCATTCGAAATCCTGCATAGGTTCGAACCCCTACCACATTAGCAGTAATTAATAGGCTTCTGCTTACTTATTTCATTTTATAAATATATGTTTTGATATGACGTCACAGTTTAAGTTTAAATCTTTTGTTATTTTACGAGTTCCATGATACAAAGAGAAACAAGGATTTTTAAATGAACATTCAGATTGTTCTAAAAAGAAGAAAAATTTAAAAAAAATAATTTATGAAATATTGAACAAAGTAACTAATAATAACAAAACAAAAGTCATTGAAACAATTTCAATCTTGAACTGCGAATTTAATAACGTCTAAAAGATTGAGAAAGAAAAACCAGAAAACAATTTAGTTTTCCTGACAAGACTGACAACAATTTCACATTCCTCGACATCAAAATCACAAGGCAAGGACCATCCAAAAATCTACTGTGATCTTCTTTTCTCCTTAATTTCAATCCATACAATCAGAAGCCACTCTTGCAATTTTCTGCCGCCAAAGATGAGAAGAAACGTACAATAAATTTCTTGTGATCGGATTAAAACTAAGAGGGGGGTGCTATGGTTCAGTTGTTAATGTAAAGAACATTGATAA
Source organism: Acanthosepion esculentum (assembly GCA_964036315.1). NCBI lineage: Eukaryota > Metazoa > Mollusca > Cephalopoda > Sepiida > Sepiidae > Acanthosepion > Acanthosepion esculentum. The sequence continues at coordinate 5,868,934 of OZ038480.1, read as the reverse complement.
TTTGATTCGAGAAGATTTTTTTTTAGCCATCTAAACGTTCCTCTTCCCTAAGTTGTCCCTAAGCCAGACCCCGGATATAACAGGATTATTAAGCTGAAGAGGAAAAAAGGTACAAAGTTCAGTAAATAATCATCTTTAGGGAAGTTTGGAGTATTTAGAAACGCAAAAGACAAACTCGAGTATAAAGAAAGAGAAAAATAAGAGAATAGTAGTGCAGGAGTTGTGTGGGGGTCCAATTAAGAATGAGGGTGAAGGATTAGGGATTTTATTGAATAGGCACCCAAAAACTAAATAAAAGGGATCATGAGATATTGGCGTCGGTTGACTTCCATTTTGTCTGTTAAATGGAGCCAAACAGCATTGGTTGCAGCTGAAAGGTGATATTTAGTCGAGGCGAAGGCAGAGACCAGTTCCGTGTTTCAACAAAGAAAAGCAAACAAATAAATGAATAACGACGATACGAAGTCGTCATTTCAGATGAACAACACAAAAATGGACGATTCTCATGAAAGAAACGCGATTTGAAGTAGAAGACCGATAGAAAAGGAAGACATGATAATTTGACTGAAAAGAAGAAGGGATAATCCTCAACAGTCTAGTACCTGAGATAAATGGGTACTTATCACCGGACTCTCTAGTTGGCGGATTCACTAGTTGGGACCCGTGTCTAGGTAAAGGTAGGATCCAAAATTATGGTTTTCGAAACTTGAAATATTGTTGGAAGAACATCTTCTTAAATCCTCAGAAATCAGTATAATTATATACTTGTAAAATCTACAATATCTGCATGACGCTTTACATCTAATATTTGAATATCGATTTAGTACAGAGTAGTAAGCGAGAAAATAAAAATTATCGGAAAAAGTTAATGTTTAAATACAGTCTTTTCGTTCTCGTGTATATACACACACATATATATATATATATATATATATATATATATATATATATATATATATATATAATTAAGTAATTCATCGAGTCTGAAACCTCAACAGAATGCAGAAAGCACTGGACAGCCGTTTCGTCCTATATTTGGGACTCATCAGCAGTGCGAATCCACTACCGAGAATTGAAATCCTGACAGTAAGGTTATCAAGCAAACGTTGTACAAACTATTCAATAGGCCTCGGTGACGAAGAGATAGCAAATCAGACTCAATATAGCGCCGATATATTGAGTCTGAGAATCTCAGTTGAGTTCCACCACGGAATATGTGAGCGGGCGGCGCTATATTGAGTCAGTTGGTATGACGTTTGCTTGATAACCTAACTGTCCGGATTTCAATTCTCGCTAGTGGATGTGCACTGCTGATGAGTCCCAAATATAGGACGAAACGGCTGTCCAGTGCTTTCTGCATACTGTTGAGGTTTCAGACTCGATGAATTACTTAATTATATATATATATATATATATATATATATATATATTATGGCATGCATTGTTAAAAACGACAGAACATTTCCGTTTAATTATCTTTTTTTTTCTGTTTTATTTTTTTCTTGCTTTCTCGCAAGTTTTTTTTATATTTGGGTCTTAAGTTGTTAAAACACAAGTCGATGGAGTTTTGCCGGACGCTTTCGGTTGTCGTCAACTGTCATCATGGCTGCCTTGTTTTGATTTGAAATAGGTTGCTTATTATTTTATTTTCATAGATAATATTTTGGGTATCTAGACAATACGGTTGATTTAATTCATTATTAATAAGGAGAGAGTGGGTGTTTATTATTTGGAGGATTAGTTATTAAATATGTTTAAGATTTTTCTGACAATATTAAATGCTATTTTAATACACACACACATACATATATATGTTTTGAACAATAGAAAATATCCAAAAATTAAAATTTTCAGACACACTGGCTTGTATACTAACATTTTTGTTTTATTATTTCAATTAGGTACCTCGACTAGTTTCGACCAACATGGCCATCATCAGGAGAAAAAATGCCTGCTTGTTAGTAGCAGTGAACTACCAGAGTGAATGACTGTTTCTGAAGAGAGTGAACTTTATCTGTAGTTTTCGTTTTTTATCGTTAATTTTTGTCAGTCCTTGTGTTGGGAAAACGGCCTCTTCCAAGTTGTTTTTAAGATAGGGGATGGGAGATTTCTGACTTTGATAATTCCCTCCTTGGTCATTTTGTCAGTTTTATCCGTTGCTAGGAATGGGTTGTGTGTGTTAAGTGTATGTTATCTTTACGTTATTAGGGAGTGTGTATGTGTGAGTGTGTATGTGTATATATTAGTATGAGTGCGTGTATAAGTGTGAGAGCTCAACACCTCTGCTAGCATGTCTGTTTTGTGTGGGTGAGAAATGTGAGTAGGGCTTGATTTATGGGGTCATATATATGAAGAAATATAGTCTTAAAGTGTGCTATATTTATGGGATAAAGTGCTCAATATCAGAGATATATCTCTGATATATATATATATATATATATATATATATATATATATATATATATAATAACTGGCCATTCGTATTTGCGAATACCAGTCTATTAGGGCGGCTAGCCAATCCCTATTGCAGACTCTCGCTCAGGCACATTTGTGTTTGTTCAACGCCCACAGAGCCCACCTGTGATTTATACTTCAACTATTACAGTTTCTGGGAGAGAGCGTGTTATCTAGCGTGATCAAAAATCTGAACAAGGCCAGCACACTGAAACCCTCAGTCACGATGACTTGTGACTTCGAGCTAGCACAGCTATCGACGGTTCCCCAAGTGTTCAGTCTACCGAATTTCACTCACAAGGCTTGAGTCAATCCGTGGTATGGTTTTCGGGCACAAAGGTGCTGCACGCTGTGATCGTTCCCTTCCAGACCGATAACATCAGGAAGGAGACTTCCTGACCAATCAACCGTGGTATATATATATATATATATATATATATATATATATATATATATGTGTGTGTGTGTGTGTGTGTGTGTGTGTGTGTGTGTGTGTGTGTGTGTGTGTTTAAAGGTAAACGACAATAGGAAAACTGGATTATTAGCCGACGTGTTTCATCCAATGTGGACTTTTTCAATGCAAAAACGAAATGAATTTATTAAAACAAAATAACTATTAATAACAAAACAAAATGTCCTTAGCAACTGGAAGAATTTAGAAAACGCTATTGTATTCATATTGTCAACTGAAAATCTACGCCCAGGCCTTTTCCCTATATCACCTTTCCTAACAGAATTACTACTCGCCCAAGCATATATATATATATATATATATATATATATATATATATATATATATATATATATTCCCAAGAGGATAGAATCCAGGTAGAACTCAATGTCCAGAACAGAGTAAGAATATAATATAAAATGCTCAAATACCAATGAACATTGAAGTCAACACTCAGTGGCGACAGGCTGTTTCATGCTAGACGCAATCGTCAGGCCATATATATATAATGAAATGGATTAAGTCCGACAATTATTTTAATATATTTTCAGTTTATGAGTTATTTTTATAGATATAATTTATTTAAGTAAATGCTTTTTTTTGGTTTAAATTTTCGAGAAATTTCATCGAAAATATCCACTCTCCGACAGGAATCGAACCTGTAAGCCTGATGGAAACGTCATTTGATCTGACGCGCTGTTAACCATTCAGCTACAGAACAGCGTCTGGTTAGCAAAGTCTGAATTACTGTTTATAAACACACACCTTCGAAAATTTTCTCGATAGATCATTTCTGCTCACGAAACATATCTTAACAATGACAACATATTATGAAATGGATTAAGTCCGACAATTAATTTAATATATTTTCTGTTTATAAGTTATTTTTATAGATATAATTTAAGTAAATGGTCTGTTTTTTTTTAAAATTAAACAGTATTAATTACATTTACCTGCCTTACTGTTCGATATATATATATATATATATTCCTGATAATAACTGTGACATTACTCTATTTATTGAACAATTTAGTTCATGCCACCTTTACTAAAAAAACCTACTTCTACAAAAGAATTCTCATATTACTATATTAGTACAAGAATGCACAATTTTAAAATTTTAAAAAATTCAACCTCAGCGTTGTGACTGCACACTCCAAAAGTATTCTTACAGTTAACAATATCACATTTCTAAAAACACTTCTTTCGGATTACACTTTATCTTTCGATGTCCTGTTATTACCTGGATGTAAAAAAAATTACCTATTTCCCTACCTGAGGATGATCGTATGAAACGATTGAAAGCTAGTAGTAAAAAAAGACCTGATAAAACCGGAATTTATAAACAAGGATCATACCATTCATTAACGGATTCGAGGTTAATGTATTTTATTATTAAACATTGTTTGCGAGAGTGATTCTTGCCATATCATTAACTTCATTATCTGCTTTTCGTGTGAATGATTCGCGTAATATATATATATATATATATATATATATATATATATATATATATATATGGGTAAATAGCAGGACAGACTGGCTTCTATAGCCTTGGATGGCAACTAGTCTAGGCGAAGGACAACTCTGAATTCAAAACCTGCGGAGGGTCGTTTGCGGACCTTGTGGCATTCGCTGCACCAGGTCCCTGTATTCGTCCCTCCAAAAAGTGTGGATGGCCCTGCACAAAGCCTTCACCACTACAATCAAATCTCATGTGTCGGTGTCGGGCTTTCAATTTCCAGGAACTGATCCGCCTGACCCTCATACGTCAAATTCGACGGGAGAGTCAATCATATATATATCCAGCAGTAAAAAAATTCCTATGTTCATAAAAAACTATTGATCCAGCAGTAAAGAATTCCTGAGGAAAAAAAAACTACAAAGTAAGACATATCACTCTGTTACTTGAACTATCTACTTAGTTCATATCATATTAACTGAAAAACACTTATAAAAGAAAATACGTGGATTTACCAAATTACAAAATACATAAAAATTTCCCACTTTAAAATATTTAAAATTTAGCGTCGCGATTAGCACGCTCCAACACCATATAACAGTTAACAAATAGCTCATACTTAAAAACATCTTTCGGTCGGATAAACACATATAAATCATCTCCCAGTTTTGATTCTGATGGATAATAAAGCCTGATGATGAATGACGTGAAGCATTCGAAAGTACTAGCAGAAATAAAAAATAAAAAATACACCATATCCATTTTATTTAATTATCAGGATCTCATCACTCGGAGGATTATCAGTAGTGGAATGCTTATGTTTATGTCTACTAGCGAGGTGATTTCGCAAATAATCGCATTCACATTGCTGATTGATTCAAGGTATGATTGACTCTGTAATATATATATATATATATATATATATATATATATATATATATAATTAAAGTTCTAAATGAATCCTTTTAAACTCAATGTAATTCATTCTATACTTGGACTATTCTCGAGATAGTTGTGATAATAATAATAATAATAATAATAATAATAATAATAATAATAATAATAATAATAATAATAATAATAATATATGTTTGTGTGTTTGTGTGTGTGAGTGTGTGTTGAGGGAATTCCTGTCGTTTTCGGTGTATGTGGTCCCAGCAGCTCATTTCTTAAAACCAAACATTATATCATTTGATTCTAGAAATGAACACTTGTGGAGAACCGACAACACTTTTTGAAAGAGCAGAATACAGCGAACTGGTGCACAGCGTCCCTAAACCATCCTACACAGGTTTGAATTCACAGTTGTTTTTTTCCTTGAACGGTTGCCACTCAGTGCTATAGGACTCAGTCTGCCTTGCTATTTACCCATAGCTCGGAGGAGAAGAGATATATTCACACCTTTTCAAAGGGCATTAAAAACGTAAGCACTGGAATTCGAACTAGGCGTGCCTGCATGCTACCTCCTGACGAGTGAACCGAACGATAGAAAAAACAGTCCGTCTACGAAACTCTGGAGTCGGGGTGTTGAATATAACGTAAATCAACTAAATGACAATTTTTATATTTGTATTAATCCTATATAAACACTATTCAGATTCGATATTAGTAAAAAAATTTGGCTTACATGCGAAAAACGTCAATTAAAAAACTGTCTTAAGGAAAATGGAAACAAAAAGGGGCGGTTATACTTAGTAACAAAAACAGGTAGTGAATGGGAAAGAGGGCTTGGAGAATTTGATACTCACATGACATACTGAAAATAAAAGGGAGGGGGGTAAACAGAGATTCGCCGTCCTAACGACCTTGTGTAAATGGATGGCAGAAAAGATGGAAGGGATGGAGAAAATACAAAACTTAAAAAGAGCTACAAAGGATAGGAAGTTGTGGAGAGCCATGATCACACACGACTTAAAAGAACATGGTGTATGGAAAAAGAAGCGACAGTTAGATAAATCACTTGCCTATAACTACTTTACCGTCAAAGGTGTCGTAACAGTAAAAAGCTGTTACACACATTATCAGCTTATAATTTCAGGCAAGTTATGTAAATGAGAAGCGCACTGATGTTAGTCTGGAATAGAATATCGCTTGCAAATTTCATTTACCCCAGTTTAATGATGTATTTTATCAGTGTGTGACTCATTTGTAAAACATGGCAATTTATTAGGTTAATATATTGAGAGATTTAGTTCTTCATTATTTGTTTTATGAAGCCTGATAAATCGCCCATTATTGCCATATATCCATTACACGTAAAATTAAATGTTTGGCAAAAAAACAAAATAACAACAACAACAACAATGTGACTAAATGAATAGACCGAGTTTTGGTGTGACTTTTAAAAGCAGTTTTTACACTAATTAAATTCAGAGAAGATTTTGACCGATTTGATAGAGACAAGTTTAAATGTACGAAAAGCAGCAAGTGTCCAGGAAATAAACCTTCTATAAATTGTTCTGTTATACAAGACAAATAAATTATTTATCGAACACAGCCAGTATTTATCATTTGCATGATTGCTGCTGCGGAAACAACACTTCGGCCGATCCGTTCTTCAGGCTTACTCTTCTCAGTGTTATAGACAATACATTATCTATCTATCTATCTATCTATCTATCTATCTATCTATCTATCTATCTATCTATCTATCTATTTGAGAGTGTGGTCTTCTCTTTCTTTCTCGCCTCTCTACACCCCCCTTGCTCTTAATATATATATATATATATATATATATATATATATATATATATATATATATATATATATATATATATATATAAAATGAAATGAAGAGGTTATAATGGTCCCAACGAGAGAAAAGTGTGTATATTAAAAAGAAGAGAGGTACCGCAAACTTTTTTGGTTGTAATGTGGGTTTTTTAAAAAAATATTATTCTTTATTTTTCATAGTTTTACAACCAAAAAAGTTTGCGGTACCTCTGTTCTTTTTAATATATATATATATATATATATATATATATATATATATATATATATATATATATATATATATGAAGAAATATAGTCTTAAGATGTGCTATATTTATGTGATAAAGTGCTCAATATCAGAGATAGAGCCTGTGTAAATATAAAAGTGAACATAGAAGTCAACACTTAGAGGTGACAGTCTGTTTCATGCTAGATGCAATCGTCAATGAACCTTTGAGAATGCTTGTTCCCTATCGTTATCCATGTATTTCTCCCTGACGAGGGGGAGAAATAGATGGATAAAGATAGGGAACAGGCATTCTCAAAGATTTATTCACTTTCTCTCAATGCACACACAGATGCACATACATGCATATGGACTTATTCACATTATTCGAACTATTGTCCTCATCTATGTCGCCATATTTATTACAACGTTTCGGCCGTTGTACGCTCCGGCCTTCTTCAGGTGGTTGGAATGTCGAACTGAACCCTTTATTTCGCTCACTGGGTTAGACTGTTCTAGTTCCACGTGCCATGTTTAATGGATGTCGGTTATCAGTTATCTCCTGTTAATTCCCCTCTACAAGTTCTCCACTGCCTTAACCGAGTATTGAACTCACACTCTTTGGGTCCTGTCACTGGATCTAACCAACGCCTTTATCCACTGTGCCATGTGTCCTCAAGTGAGCGAAATAAAGGGTTCAGTTCGACATTCCAACCACCTGAAGAAGGCCGGAGCGTACAACGTCCGAAACGTTGTAATAAATATGGCGAAAAAGATGAGGACAATAGTCCGAATAATGTAAATAGTGTACATAATACCTCATCTCAGAAATATAGACAGATACTGAAAGGCCGAGACGTTGTGATAAATATGGCGACAAGGATGAGGACAATAGTCCGAATAATGTAAATAGTGTACACAATACCTCATCTCAGAAATATAGACAAATACTGTATATGGCCTGATAACTAATGAACACTTAAGGCATGAAACTGACACCATCCATACAGTACTGATTTTTCTGTCCACAATGCTTCTATCTATCT
>OZ038480.1:5848083-5855583 GCA_964036315.1 Acanthosepion esculentum | reverse complement strand
TTGAATTAGTTTGCCAGGCTCCAAATAGTCCTGATCTCAATGTCCTTGATCTGGGTTATTTTAATGCAATTCAATCAATTCAGCACCAGCAAGCTCCAAATAATGTTGACCAGCTCATTGAAGCAGTGGAAGAAAGCTTCAATAAACTTCAGAAGTCGAAGCTTAACAATACTTTTCTAAGTTTGCAGTTAGCAATGGAACAAGTTATTTTAGTTGACGGCGATAACAACTATAAACTCCGGCACATGTCTAAAGAGAAGCTTGAAAGAGAAGGAAAACTTGAAGTATCCATTTCTATTTCTGACGAGTTGCAACGAAAACTGCTTTTGTTAAAGTAAACCTTCCCCAGTTACTTTTGTTATTAATTTAACTGTTTATGTATATCAGTTTTGATATATTTCACACTTATTTATATGACAATTCACTAATATTACTCATTTACTGTTGAGTATGGGAATAAATTATATTTTTTGTTCTTTTGGGTGTTTTTTTATCTACTGGAACAATTATTTTGGAACAACATGAACATTTTTGTTGGTACAACTATTTCGGAACGGAGGGAGGACTATTTTATAGTAATTTGGAAAGCGTTCTTCCCATATGAATCAAACCAAAACATTATTCAGAATTGTAATTATTTGTGTCGTAGAAAGTGAAATGAAAATAAATCAAATTTTTCATTCCTCTGATGACTGTGTGTAAATTTATTCATACGGTATTGATGTATTAATACAAGCAAGCAAGAAGGAAAGCAGGGGAATATTTCATAAAAACTTAATGTAACACTTAAAATCTTAATTTAATACAAATAATACATTTAGGAATAAAAACTAGCAAATGTTACTTTAAATTGAATCGTTGTAAAACCTGTATATACAAGTTAAAATAAATCTGTATATATAAAAATTGTATACGCAAGTAAAATATTAATGAAAAAGAAGCGTAGCTTATAGATTTTATATCGTTTATTTATTACAAACGAAATGCATAGTGGGTATATACGTATTAGATATTCAAATTACACACACTATCTATCTATCTATCTATCTATCTATCTATCTATCTATCTCAGTCTGTTTATATCTATCTATCTATCTATCTATCTATCTATCTATCTATCTATCTATCTATCTATCTCAGTCTGTTCATATCTATCTATCTATCTATCTATCTATCTATCTATCTATCTATCTATCTATCTATCAAGTTGGTCTGCCGTGGTCAAATAGTAACGGCTATAGAGGTTTCCCTGATGGAAAATGGGATACAGGTCCGATTCTTGCCGAGAGATACAAATATTCTTTCGTGGGACTTCCCGATCTAGACATGTTATTAATTAAAAAAAACAAAATTGGGATAGCAAATCAAACACGTGTACCCACTAAAACAGTTATATATATATATATATATATATATATATATATATATATATATATATATATATATATATATATATATATATATATATATATATATATGTGTGTACCATACCTATGTTGAGGTAATTTTTCGTTTTTTTGCTGTAAAAAATACATATTCACTGTTAAAATAAAAACATCGAGCTCTCTGTGCATCAGTTTTAATAATTAATATTACTAGGATCCACCCGGATTATATACCAACGGATCGATTACCTGTACTATATATATATATATATATATATATATATATATATATATACACTTAAGATTATCGCACAAAATTATTGTACTTAAGATTATTGCACAAAATTTCGTAATTGAATCAATTAAGCTGTCAGATCCTCATACGTCGAAACCGACGGGAGAGTCCATTATATATATATATATATATATATATATATATATATATATATATATATATATATATATATATATATATATATATATTACTATCTCTGTTGATAAAACTATTAGTCTAAATAAGTTATTTATTAGGGACGAAACGAATTATTCAGGATTTTTTGTCATTCAGTTATCAACTTTTAGTATGATATATAACTTTGTACATAATATTTTCCAAAATGAGGTAAATGATCTAGAGGTATTTATACAACAAAATAAAGGAAAGTGTAGAGGGCCATGACCGCATATAAAGAAATCGAACGTTACGAAGTGAATATTTCAGAACAAAATTCCTCTCTTAACCATATATATATATATATATATATATATATATATATATGTGTGTGTGTGTGTGTCTGTGTGTGTAAGAAACAGATAAAACATCCACGATAAAATGGAAATTATTAAAAAAAACGAGAAATTGTAGGTCATTAAATGTGCTTACCTGAAAAGTTATATATTATTAAGTTTCTAAAAAATAAAGATTTATTCAAAGAAAAGAAATAACTGTTTTTGTTGACACTGCATTATGTTTATAATTAATTAAAAAAATTTCAGTATTTACATTAGTCGGACTATTGTCCTCATCTTTGTCGCCATATTTGTCACAACGTTTCGGCCGTTGTACGCTCCGGCCTTCTTCAGGTGGTTGAATCCACTTTATCCACTGTACCATGTGTCCTCAAGGACACATGGTACAGTGGATAAAGGCGTTGGTTAGATCCAGTGACAGACCCAAAGAGTGTGAGTTCAATACCCGGTTCAGGCAGTGGAGAACTTTCAGAGGGAAAATTACCAGGAGATAACTGATAACTGACATCCATCAAACATGGCTCGTGGAACTAGAACAGTCTACCCCAGTGATCGAAATAAAGGGTTCGGTTCGAAATTCCAACCACCTGAAGAAGGCCGGAGCGTACAACGGCCGAAACGTTGTGACAAATATGGCGACAAAGATGAGGACAATAGTCCGACTAATGTAAATACTGTACATAATACCTCATCTCAGAAATATAGACAGACTCTAAAAAAATTTCATAATTATATATCTATTATTTGATCACAAATAAAGTAAAAAAAAAAAACGTAATTAAATTCCTAAATTTTAAATCTGAATTTTAACAATACCGTATCTAATATACTAATAAATATAGTATTTTAAATCTTAGGATATGTTTGGCTGGCTTGAACGAGGTTTTCTCCAAATCTAACGTGGAATTAGGCCAAATAATTGTTTCTCATCAGACAAATGAATTTAATTCCAGTACATTAATTCTCCGTAACAAACCCAAACCACGTGTGATTTTTATCAGATGCGTTAATTTTCATGCTTTACAAGATGGCGAACCGGTGTTCCGGCAGAGTGTGTGTTGCCGACAGACTGGGATTTTCATCCTTGATGTTCGGAGATTAAAGAACTATTTGCGCGTAATCTTCGGATGCTTTGGTTCCATTCTTGCGATTGAATATTGAATAGTTTTGCTATTCTTCATTTCACACCATGCAAGGATGTAAAACCATTAAGTCGAATGGGGTGGTGGGTATTTAGTGTGAGGGAATATGAGAAAAAACACAAGGAGATTGAACAATAAAAGAACAGGAATTAAGAATTTAAATTTTTGATGATCAAATTTGACTGGAAAGCAAGAAGCCGGAAAGCTTTAACTTTCATATATGTATCTTTTATATATATATATATATATATATATATATATATATATATGAAGAAATATAGTTTTAAAGTGTGCTATATTTATGGAATAACGTGCTCAATATCAGAGATAGAGCGTATGTAAATATAAAAGTGAACATTGAAGTCAGCACTTAGAAGCGACAGGCTGTTTCATGCAGGACGCAATCGTCCTGACGATTGCGTCTAGCTTGAAACAGCCTGTCGCCTCTGAGTGTTGACTTGTATATATGTATGTATATATATATGTGTGTGTGTGTGTGTGTGTGTGTGTGTGTGATTAGTCATAGGTAATTTGATAAAACTGCTCCAACTGAAGCAGGCTGTCTCGCACACCGAATACCACATTCATTAAGCATACATTGCACCTGTTAATAAGTGAGTGACATTATTAAATAAATAGCTAAATCTCTCTAACTTTTCACTGCAAGAGACGAAGGAAACATTCCTCTCATGATTATAATTTCCTAAGTTACCACATTTAGCGGAAGGCATGTGTCGGGTGAGCCACCCAGTCAGTACCTCTCTTTCGGGAGGGGGCTAGAATCATTACTCTGCGCCTAAATAGTCCTCAAAAGGAGATGTGCTGAGGGTGCATGAGCAATTTTTTTTTACACAGTATTGTCGTTAAACCCACTTTAAAATTCGACCTTGTGCCACTTTCACTGGCGACATGGGCGCGCATTGAAAAAATCACTTATTCTCCATTTACGATCCGCGCTAAAATGGTCTTAAATTTTTCACTTTTTGTGATGTCTGAGCAAAATTAAAAAGCAGTTGACTAATGCGTAACGATGTCGGTTAATAACGCATCATTTTCTTAAGTTTTTTTTTTTATTGCAGATTAAATGTCATTTTTTAAATTTCTTTTCATGAACGTAAAAAAATAAAATAAAAATGAAAACAAAATTACACAGAAAAATCTTTGAAATATTATTTTTTTAATAGGAACATGACTTTTGGTCATTCTTTATATAGCGAAAACAAAATGGCAGGTTATTAAGGAGATGAATACAGACACCCTACTCCAATAGCTTCATGTTTTGCACTTCTCGCCTGTGGGACCTCCCCATTTCTTGTTTCCCTCATAGCTATAATCTCCAACTATTCAAATGTAATGTCAATCGACGTCTCCAGATCTATCCCCTATCCTTCTCTTCACCCCTTTCTCTATCACTCCTCTTTGTCCTAGCTCCAATTCTCTGTAACCCCTTGCGTGCTAGTGGCTTCCCGCCTTGTTTGTGGTGAAATGCTTAAAAAAGAAAGAAACAAACTCTTGTTATTCTAGTTACATCTGATATCCATTTATTCGAGTTACATGTGATATCTATTTTAGTTGTTATTGCTGTTGAAAGACACAGTGTACTAAAACAGTATTTTAGTACTGTTGATAATATTATTTTGGGACATGTGCAAATATTGATAGGTCATATAGTGCAATCCAGCTTTGAATAATCTGAAATATGTATTCAAGATTTTGTAATTTTATTTTCCGTCAGTGTAAAAGGGTGCCTCATTGATAAATAGGGTTTGGTTTGTTTGCTTTATATTTCGGCATATCAACACCTCGGTGGGCTATTTAATGCCGTCAAGATCTTTACAATACATTCGTATGCATAGAACATGCATTCTTTGTAATATATCCTTTTGTAAATCAGGTTTCATTAATGTATTTTTGTAAAGAGATTTGTTGTCGAGAGTTTGGTTTCATTGATGTATTTTTGTAAAGAGATTTGTTGCCGAGAGTCTGGTTTCATTGATGTATTTTTGTGAAGAGATTTGTTGCCGAGAGTCTGGTTTTATTGATGTATTTTTGTGAAGAGATTTCTTGCCGAGAGTCTGGTTTCATTGATGTATTTTTGTGAAGAGATTTGTTGCCGAGAGTCTGGTTTCATTAATGTATTTTTGTAAACAGATTTGTTGTCGAGAGTCTGGTTTCATTTATGTATTTTTGTAAAGAGATTTGTTGTCGAGAGTCTGGTTTCATTTATGTGTTTTTGTAAAGAGATTTGTGGTCGAGAGTCTGGTTTCATTGATGTATTTTTGTAAGGAGATTTTTTGCCGAGAGTCTGGTTTCATTAATGTATTTTTGTAAAGAGATTTGTGGTCGAGAGTCTGGTTTCATTTATGTATTTTTGTAAAGAGATTTTTTGCCGAGAGTCTGGTTTCATGTATTTTTGTAAAGAGATTTGTGGTCGAGAGTCTGGTTTCATTTATGTATTTTTGTAAAGAGATTTGTGGTCAAGAGCCTGGTTTCATTGATGTATTTTTGTAAAGAGATTTTTTGCCGAGAGTCTGGTTTCATTAATGTATTTTTGTAAAGAGATTTGTTCTCAAGAGTCTGGTTTCATTAATGTATTTTTGTAAAGAGATTTGTTGTCGAGAGTCTGGTTTCATTGAATTATTTTTGTAAAGAGATTTGTTGTCGAGAGTCTGGTTTCATTAATGTATTTTTGTAAATAGTTTTGTTGTCGAGAGTCTGGTTTCATTGATGTATTTTTGTAAAGAGATTTGTTGTCGAGAGTCTGGTTTCATTAATGTATTTTTGTAAATAGTTTTGTTGTCGAGAGTTTTGTTTCATTGATGTATTTTTGTAAAGAGATTTGTTGTCGAGAGTATGGTTTCATTGATGTATTTTTGTAAAGAGATTTGTTGTCGAGAGTCTGGTTTCATTGATGTATTTTTTCAGATCGTTTTAGTTTGCTTTTGTTTGTGTTACGGCATATCACCCTCAATGGGTTATTTAATGCAGACAAGATTTTTATTGCTGGTAATATTTTTTTTAAATATATTGCTGGTAATTTTTCTTTTTTTAAATGTATTGCTGGTAATATTTTTTTCCAAAAAACATTGCTGGCAATAATTCTTTTCAAAAATATATTGCTGGTAATAATTTTTCAAAAAATGTATTGCTGGTATTAAAACCTATTTTACGCTTTGATAGTGTTTTGACCCCGGTTTGGTGGTTAAATATTTGCCTATAGCTGAGACCCAAACAGGTGCTACCACACCAGGCCAGGGTGGACCTGGGAACACCAGCAGTTAAGAGGTGGTTCCACGCATCTCAATACCTCCCGATTAGAAGCTTTGATACCGGATGTATTTTATCGTCTTACCCAGGACACGAATGTAGTTTATCGTCATATTCAGTACGGACAAATAAGGATTACACGGTTAGTTTTGCAGATCATTACTAATTATTAAGGTGAGTTCGATTCTCACTGAGTGCCCCATCCTTGTGAACTTTCGTCTGGCTAAAATGTTCCTTGTGAATACCTTTAAATGGGGTTTGCTTTGGTATTTAGCAAGCTCCTTATTTCTATTGTGAATTCGCTCCTCAATTATTGAGCCATACATTTGGTCTGCATGTCTTGGAGGGTTTCAAATTGCGAATGCCTGCCGGTGTCAATGGTTAGTTTTCGAGTCTGTGTAAAAGTAAGCTAGGATAATTCAATGCTGATTGACTTGTAAAAGTTGTTCAGTTCAACCTTCTCACTTTAAAAATTGTGCTGTAATAAAGCTAATCTTAGTAAATATGAAGAAAGGGTCTCGCCCGTAAGTTATTTTCATGTCGACGTTGATATTTAAGGGAATGACCGGAGATTTTATTTGTGTTTTTCTGCAGAAGGGGGAAATTTTCCACTTGTTTAATTGAAAAACCGTATTCATCTAAATTCATCAAAAATAATTCGTCCAATTTACCACCTTCTAGTTACAGAGAAATAAATATCAGCAGTTTTTCCCAACGAGCGTCACAACAGGATATACAAAATCTTCCCAGGCTATTTCTATTGCAGGTGCTCGGTTTAAAAAGGTTCGTTCCATCTTTACTGTCGACATTAGTATATAACAGTAATCATGGCTGTCACAGTGGCTTACAATTAAAAAACAAGGTCCGGTAGCTGTCTACCACCCCAGACAAGACTCTGCCCTTCGGCATAGCCTCGTCTGGGTTCCTCTCTGTCTGAAAGCAGAGAGTTCGACCAG
>OZ038480.1:5840583-5843083 GCA_964036315.1 Acanthosepion esculentum | reverse complement strand
ATGCACAGACAGCATGGATACTTGGTAAACCATGACTGTTGTCCCAACAAAAAGTTCAACATCTTCAGATCAACGCAGTTAAACCACTCTTGTTGATCATAAAGAGTTTTCTCCAGAACATACTTCACTGCTTCATACTTCCCCTTCAGTGTAGTCGAGTGAACGAGGGTTACAGAGGAAAACTGGTTGCCATTGTGCAGCTAAACACTTTTCAGTGATCGTTTGTCACTCTCAATGAACTGTCTCTAATATTTGGGTTCGTGCGGTGGCACTCCAATTTTGTGCAGCAGCTGCGCAATATCTGTACAGTACACCAAGTCCTTCTCTTCAAATAAAAAATGGAGGCCACAAAAATCTCCTGAGCCGACCGAGCATAGAAATGAATACAATATGGCAACCAATAATAAGGAGTGCCAATAATAACAACAAAAATTGCAATATTAGCTCTGGTAAAATCATGCAATGATAACAACAAAAATTACAATATGAGCACTGGTAAAAGACTGAAGACATTAGGTTTATAATACCCAGAAATTCATACACAGATGACCTCAAGGAGACATGGCACAGTGGATAAAGGTCGTCAGTTAGATCCAATGAGAGGACCCAAAGAGTGTGAGTTCAATACCCGGTTAAAGCAGTGGAGAACTTAGAGAGGGGAATTAACAGGAGATAACTGATAACTGGCATCCATCAAACATGGCACGTGGAACTAGAACAGTCTACCCCAGTGAGCGAAATAAAGGGTTCAGTTCGACATTCCAACCACCTGAAGAAGGCCGGATCGTACAACGGCCGAAACGTTGTAATAAATATGGTGACAAAGATGAAGACAATCGTCCGAATAATGTAAATAGTGTACGTACTACCTCGTCTCAGAAATATAGACAGATACTGAAAAAACGGAGATACTCTAAATGTCTGTTGTGGTAGAAGGTGATGTGAGCACTGTCAGAGAGGAGTTTTTTTCCTTCAGTCTAGATGCCAACAGTTTGGCAGAGGACTTTAAGATGCTGAGATTGTGAATGAGATCATTTAGTTCCTTTTATGAAAAAGGATGTGGAACATCATTGTCAAAAACTTATTGTTTTTCTTCTTATTCTTCTTGAACACTTGAGAAATCTTTCTCACTAATGTCAGGAAGTTCTCCAAAGACAGGTATTGGAATTTCATCACAATGAGCTACAGGATGACTTGCTGATTGAAGATCAGGATACATGAAGCGGCTCTGGTTCGTTTTATTGATCCCAGTTTCATCAATAGCACAGATATAGCAGTCAGTGCTATAGTCTGTTGGCTTCCTCCAAACCATGGGAATTCCAAATTTCAGACAACTCTTCTTGCCCTTTGGTTCACCAATGCAGATACTCAGTACATGTCTTACATACCATGTATGGCACCCAAGCTTGATCTTGTTCACCAAGCTGCAAAGTCGTTTTTTGATAGTGTGTGTGGAAGTGAATGAGATCTTGAATATCAGCAGTTAGACTGACATGATCCTTAATGGAATCTGCGAGACTCTGTTGTTGGGGTCAAACATTGTGATTTTTAAGGTTATTCCTGAGAAATTGGTTCTTGAATTACATAACTTTAGTTATTTTTAATTGACCCTAAAAAGTGACGTGGTATGCTTACTACTACGTCCGCGCAATATTTTGGCGGTAGACCTAAAGTATAATGATTAATAAAACAACCTTTCTGATTTATATTCTATGGTTTTGTATTGTACAGTATAATTGGTGTGTTTTGAGATGTAAACACTTTCTTGCGTGCTATTCGTTTATAAATATTTTGGAGGCGTGTTTTGATATTTATGAAGCTATTTTTGGTTGAAAATATTTCTCATGGGTTAAAATTAATAAGTTTATAATTAACATAATAATTAATTTAATTGAGTGAAATATGATGCATATTTAGATATTTTAATGGACGTAAAAAATATGTAGCCATAGCCATATGTAGCCATAGCTCAAAAAGTTGACTTTTGAATGTGATTTTTGGATTCAGCACATCAAAATTGTCCTAAAACAGCTAAAAATATTTAGACAATAAATTTGGTGTGGACCAGTGTAATTTATGGCCAATGAAACCAGGAAAATTGTTGGAATAGGAAAAAGAAGAAAAAACAACTTTTGTTGATAGTTCATATCAGAAATCGAACTTTTACCCATGAATATAGCCTACCTAAAAAAAATTTTATTATATATATGTATATAAATATGTATAGGTATGTGTAAGTGTGTATGCGTATGTTTGCGAGCATGTTTAATATTTAAATATTGCTATTATGGCGTTTTTAAATTATGGTGATTTCATGCAAAAAGCATCCCAAAAATAATACTCCTTTGTCTATCATCAATCAGTATTAAAATTATTTTAAAATTTTGTCTATGGTTTTAACACACACACGCACACGCACACGCACACGCACACGCACACACACACACACAGACATGTGTGTGCGTGCGTGTGTTTATAAGCATTTACACATATAGGTTTT
>OZ038480.1:5805583-5835583 GCA_964036315.1 Acanthosepion esculentum | reverse complement strand
ATTATGGTCGTAGGGGCACAACATTGTGGTTCTTGGACAAGACTGCCTGACAGAGCTCGAACCTCTCCAGGCTGATTTAAATTCAAAGTTGTCCTTTTTTAGACTGGTTGCCATCCAAATCTATAGAACCCAGTCTACCCTGCTATTACCTATAGGGGTGGATTCAAGAATATTAGCACGTAAGTGAATGTAATGAACTCGACTGGAATTCGAACACGGCCCTCCATTGTACCGCCTTGAAAGTCACAATGAGTTAAATTGAGTCATATAGATTTTCTTCCGTATTTTTTTTCGAAATGCCGTTTTCTTTGCTTACATACATTAGAATGAATTAGCTAATTAATTAATTAATTAATATTATTGTTATTAAGTGAAAGGCTAGGATTTCAACAAAGTGACGCCAGTCTGAAGAGTGTATACCAGGCATATGCAGCACAGTGAAATGTGTGAGATGTAGTGACAGGTTCGTAACATTACAAGAGGGTGCCAATCAGAAATACCTTCAGTTCGGGTAATCTAATCTGCTCAGACTGCCACCGATTGAGAGTATTCCCAAGTATGTAGATGCGAATCCCCTAATCGCCTTAACCAATTCATCCTTTAACCATAAAAAATCCCTCTCGATACCCGGCCATAATTCTGCTTTATCTCACCCGTCCATGAACAGAAATTACAGTGTATGTTTTTAGTGTTATATGCTGTGTTCGCAAAATAAAACATCTCTATAACACTAAAAACATACACACAACACACACACAGTTAAACTGAAAAAATAAAATCATCCTTGATAATGGCTAAAAGTATAGCCGAAAGCGCTCGGAATTACATAACATTTGGATAGTTTCTATACACTCTGTGTCCCAAAAAAGAAAACACTTGTTCGAACACAAGAAAAATTAAATAAAAAGCTTAATCGTAGTACCTTGTCTGTCGTCTTTAATGAAATATATCTATATCTATATCTATATATATATATATATATATATATATATATATATATATATATAGTGTAACCCGGATGTAAAAGACCCGGATATAAGATAAACCCGCATATAAGAGAGATTTTCTCTGATCCCAAATTAGAGCCTGTGTTAATAAAACAAAATAGACCAAACCCGGATATAAGAGAAACCCGGATATAAGAGACTTCATCTCCGGTACCGACAACTCTCTTATATCCGGGTTACATTATATATATATATATATATATATATATATATATATATATATATGCCGAGATCTTAAACTTAATGGCAAGCTTTTAATGATTTCGAACTATAAGTCCTAATTAATATAATATTCCGCCATATGATGATGTCTACTATTGAACCCCTTTGATTTATTGACTTGCTTGGGGAGAAATGATTTAAAAAAAACTAGAACAAGTCTGAATTCAAAACCTTGGAAAAAACAACTTGGAAAAAAAACTACTCCACTATATTTCCTAAGAAGTATCATGCCAATGCATGGTTTACAAATATTAAAAGGAAAAGGAAATTGTCGACAGTTATGATCGCCTACGTCCTGAAATAGCATTGCACTTAATGAGGAGACTTCAGCCCTTTTACTCCTGTCGGATTTTATTTTTAAAAGCTGACAATTATGAAAGGGTTGGTCATATTTTTGTCAGATTTGAGCGACAAATTATCAATCACGAACTGCAAAAATCACCTGATATTTTTGTCCTCTGACAATTTTTGTCGTACTCAAGCAATTTGTATGAAAAGACACACAAATATGAAAAGACACACACACACATATATGAATAGACACACACATTCCTCTCATTCCAATTGACTTATAAAATGACTTAGTTAAAAAAAAGTTTTAAAAAACACTTGGATTCTTTCATTGTAATGTCAGATGGTGAAAAAGTGTCAAGGTCCACCCATTTGGTTATCAGGTTCGAACAACTCACAAAACCTGTTTCATTGCTTTTGTTCTTTCGTTGGTGTACAGAACACCAAGTGCAACAAGGCAAGCTGTACTGAGAAGAGAATGAACTTCCATTCAGAACCATTTACGACATGAAACAAACCATGAGGGCTGAACAGGGCTGGGCTATTCATTCATTCCTTCATTTATATTTTCCCTCTCGATATTAAAAGCCATTTTGACATTAGCCCTGCGCGAGGTTTCATTTTGACTCTTCATCGGTTTCTGCTTCGTTTCGTTTGAAACCGCAAATCCCCATCCACAAAGCTGAAGTGAATGTGCAGGTGATGGAAAACGACTCGGCATGACTAGTCGGAGAGCCGAGTTCGAATTCCAATCGAGTTCGTTATATTCATGTGAAAGAGAATGGTATGAATCCAGCTCTATTTTCTTTATTATTACGTAGTGAGATAGTTACATGAACAAAAACGTAACTATCTAAGCCTCGCACATGAGATAGTCATGTATTTCCTATCGTTGCCAAAAGTTTCTGGGGAATGCATAACTAGCGTATCGACGAGGCTTAGTAGCGCTTTTGTTCATGTAACTATCTCACTACGTAATTATTTATTATATCAGAAGTAATTCATGTTCACAATATTTATCGGAGGTCGACTCGGAGTTCCGTGGTTTCTCAATCGTCAGGACTCGGATAATAATGATTAATTACCAGGTTCAAATCTCAGCATGATCGATTTGTCAGAAAGGTAACTTCTTGATGTTTTTGTTCCGAGGATGCGATCTCGGCGTGCGGTACCTTTGGAAATGCCTGAAAAGAATACCACGTGTTGACCCAATTGTTGGATTAAATTGGGCAGAGCGAATTCTTAGGGGAGTCGTAAATGTTTGTGCTAGCCCAGAGTCACAAGTCATCGTGACCGAGGGTTTGAGCGTGTCGTCCTTGTTCTGACTGTTGATCACGCCAGATAACGCGTTCTCTCCCAAAAAATGTAACTAAGGTCCGCTCGGCATAGTTGCAGTCTAAACTACAGGTGGGCACTGTAGGTGTTGAACAAGCAGAGGAATTTGTTAGCTGCTCTAGTAGACGGGCATCCACGGTTCGCTTTGATTTACATTAAATTATATAATTTTAAATATATCACTGGGTATTATTATTATTATTATTTTATGTTATTTACGTAAATAATTTATTTATATACCAATCATTTACCTTTCTATACGTTTTACACACATATTGAAAGAGTAGTGATTAAAAGAAATTGCCTGATTTATATTATTTACAATCGGACGAATGTCCTCATATTTGTTGTTATTGTCACAATATTTTGACCATTGTGCCCTCCGGTCGTCTCTTTCAGGAAGTTTCGCTCTAAACCCTTTAGTTAATCTACGTGGATTATCCTTTTCTCTCAGTCGATATCTAGAGGTATCTGGATTTGTTCTTTTTTTAGTATTCATCAGTTATTGTTTATGAGTATATCGGTTCACCTACCACCCAGTTCACACTCCTCCCCAATCTTTTGGACAAGAGTAGAGGTTTATCCCTTGTTCCTGTTTAAGATTGTGTTTCCGTTTCCTTTTAAAGTCTTCTCATTTTCTTTCCCTCTCAGTAACCCCTTGCATCTTAGTGGCACTGTCGGCATGCTTGGGGTTAATTGATTAAAATGTCCTGTTTCCAGTGTTTGAGTCTGTATTACTCGGACCAGAGATCGAACTCAAACCCAATGGAAACAATGTAAGCACTAACGGAGAGTTATAGAAAAAAGAACAAGAAGAGGTATCCCTAGACATAGACAGCGGAACAAAAACAATCTTGATTTAATGTTTCAGTTCGAAATTCCCTGATGGTTTCCTGGAGCGACAGATACCTGAAGATGGTTGAAAAAACAAGGGCTGAAACATTGTATCATGAGAAAAAAAATAAGGAATTTAGTTCGATTATAAATAATGTAAATAATGATAAAACCTCATCTCAGAAATTATCTCAGAAATTCTGGCAGAAAATCTCTTTTGTATGCCATTACTGTTGTAGTCCATCTTGAATACCTATCGTAAAATCATGCTCGGCCTGCAGACAATTTCCTGGGTATGATTTCAATTCCTGCTAGGTATCTCACTTCTATGGGCTTATCTCAGATTAAACGAGGTATATTAATAGATGTTGGGAAGCTAAAAATGTCCATTTTGACTGTTTTCTGGTCTCTATCCACATTGTTGTTTAAGATTGATTTAACAGGCAATCTGACAATCTCCTTTCAGATTTCTTTTGCGTGTCAGCACGACTGCAAGGAAGCGTTGAATATCACTTTAAAAATGATTTTCATCGTTTCATCATCTATAACACAACAGACACTTTGATGTTCAAAACATATGAAAACCCCGAGAACATTTCTAAATTTGCATATAAAAAGAAAAGAAAAGGAATAAAGAAAAAATTCTGGAATCCGGCACTCCATTGTATTGCATCTGGATTCCGTGTTGTGTTGGCTTGAAGAATATCTAATTTATACTAGTCTTCCCTATCTTCAGATTTTTTTAGTCGGTAAGGCAGTAAAGCCACTAAGACACAAGGAGTTGCAGGGTGTGGAAGAATTAGGAACAGAAACATTAATAATGAGCGGGAAGAGGAAAGAGTAATCAGGAGGACAGTAGATAACGATTTACATCACATTTAAATTTTGGCAGATTAAAGTTGACTGGAAAGATTGGAGCCGGAAGCGAGAAGTGAGAGAGAAGAAACTGTTAGTATAGAATATACGGCTAGATCTAGCCATCTCAACTGTAAATGAGTGAGATCTAGTACTGCATTTAAATTTTTTTTAAAAAAGGTACCATAGCGTAGAGCTCATCCGAAAAATTACCATGAAAATATATATATATATTTTTTTTTTAAGCTTATCACCCCAAGCAAGGCTGGAAGCCACTAGCATGCAATGGGTTACAGAAGGTTTGGAGGAAGAGCAGATAGGAGTGGTAAAGGAGAAGATGTGGAGAAAGATAGTGGATCGATCAAGGCAAGGGGGTTACAGAAGATTTGGAGCGAGAGCAGATAGGAATGAAAGGTGAAAGGATGTGGAGAAGGGAAGAGGATAGATCAAGGCAGCTGGAGATGTCGATTGACGTTACACTTAAATAGTTGGAGCTTGTATTTTTCAGGGAAACAGGAATAAGGAAGGGAGTTCCACAGGCGAGATGTGCGAGACATGAAGCTATTGGAGTAGAAGAGACGTCTACATCTAACACAAGGGGTGGGAACGGGGTGCCAGCCTCGTGGGACGTTTAAATTCATGAGGCCTAGGAACCAGCGAAAGCAGCTCCTCGGAGTAATTACCGTGAAAGTATTTGTAAAAAAGACAGAGCGAGGCAACGTCGCGTCTGTGAGAGAGCGACTGCAGACGAGATGACAGATCAGGGCCAATTACATTGCATATCCGTCTCTGGATCTTATCAAGAACCCTGAAGCAAACAGCAGGGGCTCCAGACCATATATGGCAGCAATACTCCATGCAAGGGCGAATGGTCGATTTATAGATTTGCAGGATCGATTCCGGGGAGAAAAATTTCCTGGCTCGGCACAGGGAGCCAACTTTCCTTGCGGTGGATGATGCAATTGACTCTATGTATTTGTTCCATCTCAGATCAGCGGACAGCGTAAAACCGAGCAGCCGCAGAGAGGAGCTCTCGAGAAGTTGGTCTTCAGACATTCTAATGGGATGCAGGGATGGATCCTTGTGGTGGTTAATAGAGAGCAGTTTAGTTTTAGAGGCGTTAAAGTTAACCATCCATTTCTTGCCCCAGTTCACAACCGATTGGAGGTGCTTTTCTATTCGAAAAAAGACACTTACGGCTGTGGGAAAATGACTGGAGCCGATCTTCCAGATCAGGACCAATAATATTGCTGATTCTTTGTATTTTATCAAGGAGATCAGGGTAAATAGCAAGGGCACCGGACCATATGTGGCAGCAATATTCTAAGCATGGTCGAATTTAAGGTATTCTTTTTTCCTTTGTTTTACCCTCACTTTCTCTCGCTTTTTTCGCATCACTATTTATTATAACTAGGTTACACCTTTCCCTCTCTTCATTTTTGAGCCTCCATTATTTTCAATCTTTAGCTTTCAAAGCTATCTACTTTAACGGCTGTTTTGATTCCACCAACTCCTTCCGCGCTCTGACAGGACCGCTTTGAATTAAATTAGAGCAATGGCGGGAAAACACAATAAAATGGCTAATCCAGCGTCCACAGTTTACATTAAAATCTGTACATGTCATCGCTTGCGAAACGGCATCGAAGCATCAACATTGCTTTCTTAATATCACATACCTGTTTTGTAGGTGCTTTGGTTAGTTGTTGTCATAATTGGGTTTGTTTTGGGCAGAGTTAATTTGATTTAATAGTTTCTAATTCACCCTCCCGTTAGGGACACTTCGTCATTGAGGAATGTTTGGTAAGATGGTCTTACACATTAGTACTATTAAATACGGTCCTCACTAGCTGCTCTATACCTGTGGCATTGTGTCAAAACTAAGCTAAACTTGTAAAATAAATGTTTGCCTTCTACCTATACGCCAACGTACAGATACACGGAAGGATCGTTATGAGAAAAATAAATAGAAACCTCGAGAAAACATCCGATAAATTGACAACGACAGGTAATTGATGTAAGGAAAGAGAAGAAAGGAAAAGAGAGGAAGCCTTGGATAGAGGAAAAGCAAATTAATCGAAGCGAAAGTAATAAATTATTATTATTAAAATCTAAGGTGTAATAAATTATTAAATTTATTACACCTTAGTTTATGTGAACCGTTAAAATATTATGGAGATATTTCATTAATCTTGCAATTGATTCTCACTATCAACAACTTTATATTACTCACCATTTTATTTATTACATATATTATTTATTATATAAAACGGATCCTGTGCCTTGTCCTCTTGTCCTCATGCACAAATGAATACAATTACGACTAATTAAAATTATAACTTATATATATATATATATATATATATATATATATATATATATATAAATATATTAAGAAGGAAAAACTTAACATCATCGAAGAATTTGGTAATAAATTTATTTCGACAGATAAGTTTTTGATATCTGCCTCATGAGACCGAAATTACAAAATGGTTTAAATTTATCCGGAAAATTTATTTAAAATTAAATCAAAAGAGTAATTACTTCATTTTCTCTTCTGATTTAATTCTAAAATTGCGTCTAGCATGAAACAGACTGTCGCCTCTAAGTGTTGACTTCAATGTTTACTTTTATATTTACACACGCTCTATCTCTGATATTGACCATATATATATATACTATTTACATTATTATTTTATTATGAGGTTGAGTCAGAAGTAATTTTCATTTTGCGGCACCAGTCAAAATGAAGAATATATCATCCTATAAATATGAAAAAGGTGATGAAAAGTGGATTGCATACGACAATGTTCAACGTAAAAAGCAGTGGATTGTCAAGGGTAAATCTCTATGAATGACAAAAAACTGAGTTTAACGGAAGAAAGCTAAAGTTACACTTGTGGTAGAATCATGGTGATATTATTCAATTCTTAATGTGAAATGTAACACTAGGTGCGCATTTATACGTACAGCAACTGCAACGTCTCCATAAATGTTTGGCCGAAAAGGAAAAATGCTACTCCGCTTTATGACAACACAAAGCCTCATGCAGTAAGAATATAACGCTGGAAGTAATTTGGGAAATTGGTTGGTCTGTTATACACCACCTGCCATATGTGCCCCAGAATTATCATTTCTCGTTCTGATTGTAAGTATAAGTTTCCTCGTTTTTCTTTTTTGTTAAATCGTAAATCTTGTTAAGATTTCCTCGTTGTTTACATTGTTTTTGGTGTTCTTGTCATCTAACCGAATTACTGTATAATATTAAGATATATCAGAAGTATGTCTGTTTTTCCAGATCTTTACTCTAAAACTTATTTCATGCTCATGATTATTATTATTTTATTATTATTATTATTAGCAGCAGCAGCAGCAGTAGTAGTAGTAGTAGTAGTAGTAGTAGTAGTAGTAGTAGTAGTAGTAATAGATAGTAGCAATAGATAGGCGCATGGCCAGGTGATTAGAATATTTGCTTTCTGGCCATGTGACCCAAGTTCGATTTGTCAGGCGGATGACTACTTGATAATATCGGTCTACGGACGCGATCCCAGCGCGCGTCACCTTTGGGTGTTCTTTAAAATCCATACCCACAGGTTAACCCATTGTGAGTGAAACTGGGTAGACAGAACCTCGATGGTTGTGCTAGCACGATGTCACAAGTCATCGTGACCGAGGGAAAAAAAAGCTAATTAGACTTTGAGTTCTCTTCCAGAAACTTAACTATGGTCCGCTCATTTTAGTTGCAGTGGGTGGATTCTGTGGGTTGAGCAGGCGTCTGTAATAGGGATTGCTAAGCCCCACCCTGGCAGAGGGGTGGGCTCGGAAATCGAATATTAGCAGGCCATATTCATTATTATTATTATTGTTATTATTATTATTATTAGTGCTATTCTGTTGCACTTTTGTTTAAGATATTAAAATGGTCGATACAAATATTGAGATTCTATCAACTCTGGTTTGAATACATTCATATGTTTGTAAAATCGCTTGTCTGAATACGCAGAGATGAAATACTGACAAAAAAAAAATCGGTAAACCAACGAAGGTACTCGCAGAAGAAAGAAATGAAGCATTATCTGACGATACAGCCCTCCCCCCAACATCTAAATGACCAGCTCTTGGCAGCTGATCTCTCCTCTGATCGTGTTCTAACAAAAGAAAGGGAGGGGAGACTGGCTTGTAATTTTCAATACCAGTAACATTTATTGAGCTTCAGGTTCACTTCAGACATCAAGCGGAACTCATCTATACGGTCCATCGCTAAAGATGCTGGAATAATGGTCCTCGGTTCTTTTACCGCTCCATAAAGTATCTGACTCCCCTAACCATGGTCTATATTTACAAGAATCAGGGAAGATAAAAAAAATGGAGCATTGCTGTAATATCTGGTCTTCAGCAGTTGAATCCTTTTGAAGAAATTTCCATTCAGACAGCTTCTTCCAAAGAGCCACTACTTTGTTGAATCTACTGCCAAGAAGATGCTTCCCACTCTACTATAATCTGTAATCTATAATCTAGGGTCAACCGTTATCGTTCCTAGATATCTACATAATCTTCCTTGTTTATCTCCTCTTACGTTCATGTAATCTCTTTTTAGTGACTCAGTGACTTTTGGGTGAACTGTGGTAAAAAGAAAGAAAGAAAAATGTGTTTTAAGAGTGGCGAATTATCCTATGAAATAAAATTTAAACTCAACATAGAGAAGAACCAGGTCGCAAGCCCTTGAACATTTTTAGATTAGCTAGGATAATGGAAAAATGCCAGATGTAGAGCATTATATAAGCTTGTTCCATAAGCAGTTTATTAAAAAATTGTGGCGGGGAAAACTCGTGAACTCATCCGAGCGGAAAAGCAGTGCCCGTACTTCATATGCACTAGTTTGTCGCAAACCAAGCTCGCAGTTTTGTGGGACCAAAACAAAACAAAACAAAAAACAAAAAAAACAAAAGAACAAAAACAACCCCTCCCAAAAAAAACAACAAAAAACAAACAAAAAACAAAACAAAACAAAAACACGGACGTCATATGGTATAATCATTTTCTGCACCAATTGATGTCCCAAGGGAATGAAACTCAGTGCTCTCTGCTGAACGGGAGTGAATTTATGGGAGATATGCGAGTTGCAGTACGAATATCGACTTCTGGTAATAATAATAATAATAATAATAATAATAATAATAATAATAATAATAATAATAATAAAATTGACAATTCACAAAGACTTATTGTTGGTGATCACTAGAAAAATGAATAAACTTTTGATAGATCCGAGCAGAAACAACAGCTCATCCCAGAAAATCGGAAAAATAGTTTTGCTTTAAATACAGGGTGTCCATAAAGTTCGTGTGCACGTTAAAAATTTATAACTTTATTTGTATTTGCGATAGAAATAATTTGTAAAAAGGATTAGAAAGAAGTAATCTATATTTTTTAAGGTTTTATTGAAATTTTATTTAAGTTTCCACATGTCCTCCATCATTAGCAATACAAAGGGTAATACGATTTTGCTGTTCACGGAAAACATTTGCCAACCGATTTACAGTAATGCCTGAAATCACATTAGTTATTTTAGCTATACTTCAAACAAGATACATTAAATTTTATAACATTTTTTACAGATTATTTCTATCGCAAATACAAATAAAGTTATAATTTTTTAAAGTGCACACGAACTTTATGGACACCATATATATATATATATATATATATATATATATATATATATATATATATATATATATATATATATATATATATTTAGTTTACGAAAAACTAGGTAATCCGTATGGGTAGACCCAAGTAGGATAAAATCCAGAGAGCTCAATGTAAATCAGAGCTAATAATTTAAATAAAAACAGACCACTTTAAGGTTCCATATAATAAATTATTTCACCACACCCCTTTTAAAGGACCGCGGATCATCAGATTTTACTTCCAAAGGTTGAAACAAAAAATGAAATATATATATATATATATAGAATTTTTTACCCCTTCAGTTCACGAATTATAACGAAACCTGTTATAAGATGTATTTACTATTTATACTGTAAATATATTTATACACCTGGGATATTTATAGAACAATAACCACATTTTTTTCATACTAAAAATTATTTTAAAAATTCTAATTAAAAATACTTACATCTAAAACCACACGAACTTTATGGACACCTTGTATTAGTTTGGGTACTAAAGCTTCGAGTATTTTCCTGTAGGAAAGCGTGGTGGATGTTTTATGATTTATTATCAGTATCATTATTATTTTGAATTCGTCGATTATTCGAGTAAAATTAAACTCCAGGGCAGTTGGGTTGAAATCCTCGGCTTTATTTCCCACACTTTCAGTTTTTCTAAATATTAGGCTCTTTAATGTGTCTTCGGCATATTTCATGCTCCAAATAATTTTCAATGGTTTTCACACACCTCAAATATATCATATTTTATTTTCTGTCAACTCAGGTTTGAATACATCCATATGCTGGTAAAATCGCTTGACTGAATACTCAGAGATGAAAGACTGACAAAAAAAAACAATAAAAAAACAGAAAGTGAGTGTGGTCTGTTAATAATAATTTGATCTTATTTGTCTATCGATAGTCAAAGTCAATGTTGATTTAAAGCATTTGAGGCTTTTTCAAAAAATATCCGTATTTACATTTCGATGTAAAGACATGCTCATGTATTTAAAAAAAAACCTCGTGAAAATGGCTAATTGTAAAATGTATTTCAATAAAGCCTTCGTAACAATGTTGTCTACAACGCTTCCTAATGTAAAATGTTTGGTAATTAAGCAAAAATAAATGATACTTTATTATCGACAATAATTTTAAGGAACAACATATTTACCGTTCCATTCCACAAACTTTTCTCATCTCTCAGACGACTTGCCAATTCCATTCTCACAGAACCTTTTATCTTTCTCAGTAAAAAACTACTCTAGGTTCCATTTTCATTCTCCTTGAGAATTGAAATTGTATTTTCCTTAAGAAAATTCTGTGAAGATAAGAATCAACGCTAATATGTCTGCTAAATACGGCAACTAAAAACTTTCCAATCATATGATCTAACGTTAGAATATTACGTTATTTCTGTTATTTAATTCCGGACTATTGTCGTTACCTTCAGGCTAATTGGGAAAGTACTTGTTCGAATCAATCAACTGTCTTTACAGAAGGAACTCATAGTGAAGTACTAAACTCAGCATATACAGGATGCGATGGACAAATTGTCGCCATTTTATATTTTTAATTTCGCGCATGCGCGTTGTTTTTCGTTTTGATTTCGTCGACTGCACAGTATAGTAGGGTCAGTTGGGCATACAAGCAGGAGAACTCAATCATGGCTGTCATACAATTTCTGCGACCACATTACCACTTACATCTGGCCACCTAACACACCAGACTGCAACCCCCTTGATTATTGTGTGCGGGGCGCAGATGAGTGAAAGACCAACAAAACTCCTTGTAACACCAAAGTTGAACTGAAGACAAGGATTATAGCAGCATTCATCAACTTAAACAAGGAGACCGTCTAGAAGAGTTGCAGGAGATTCCGAAGTCGTCTGGAGGCCATGATTGAAGGCAATGGCTATATCACTGAATAAATTTGCTCTTTAGTATTTCAAGATATTTTTGTGTAATTTTGGTAAATATATCTGTTAAAATGAGATGTCAGTATTATTTTGATTCTGGCGTCATTTAGACGACAATTTATCCATCGCAACCTGTATACAATATCGGATTCTTTGAATAAAGGCCGGTGTTTGGTTATTTCTCGTTCAGTCCATTTCTCTTACGATCGTTTGTGTTCTGTTTTACCGTGAAATGTTCGCTTTGCAGAGACCATCATTTTTTTTTTCAAAAACAAAATATTTAAATTTAGTCCAGTAGTTTTTTCAGCTTATTTGGAAGCCACACATCAAAACACCTAACAAAATCATGCTCAAGCAAATGATTTTTAATTTGGATGTTTTTGTTTCGTTTGATATTTTCAACATCCTTTAATGTTGATAATATCTTCATTTAATCGCTAGCAACCCCAACTGCTCTAACAAACAGTTCGTTCAGCGATAAATCCCCGACACAGAACTTAGCAAACCACTTTCGACATGTTTGATCATTCACATGACCTTCTACATAAAATACACAATTCGTGCGTTCGATCTGCATTTTGTAATTCCTTGAAATCAAAACAGTACCAAAAATATTGCTTATTTTCTTCCATGTTAGAATCAATAAGCAAAAATATATTAATTTTACCAAAGTGTCTTTAATGCAAGCCGATATTCCAGCTGTTAACATACAATAAAAGGCGAATTACTGTAAATAAGTCAGTTAAAAACTAAACGCTTATAAATTCACCTAACAAAAACAGGACGAACGTTTTAGTCAATTAAATACATATCTAAAAACTGGATAGTTTGATAGGGAGCAGCATTATTAACGAACTTACTAAAAGATAGAAATTCCCCTTCAGTGAGAAAATACTTTCGCCAATGTCCCGAGATTTTACTGAGGAATGAGTAGGTGTCTTGATACATTTGATATATGGAGTCGGATTTTGTTCCATCGGAAAATAATTGGCTCTGATAGAAGGAATCTCTTAGGCCTGATTTGGAACTATCTACCGTAGGAAACTCTTGTCAGATGACGTACTCACTGAGGAAAATCTACTCACTACCGTAAATCGACGGCCAGATTAAAATTTTGATAAAACAAAAGCAACTAAAAATATGATTAAATAAATACTAGTAAATAAAAATGGCTAATAATATTCATTTAACAAAAAATAGATGAAAATAAATACAACGGCTGCAAATACTAATTTTAAAGCTTTGAGTTGACGTCAATTGATGTTGTAAATTTCGATGAACTTTATGCTTTTGTAATAGGATTATTACACGAAAAGGCTTCCGTAGTTTGGAATCATTCAAACTGTAGCTGATAAGTAAAAGTTACTAACGCACTCACACATACAGGCTCCCGTGAACATATATAGCCAAGCGTGTACAAACGTACATATACATATCTTTATTTATGTGAACGTTTTAATTTAGGAACGAATAATCATCAAAAGGAGAAGGACTTTATTTACATTCGAACTATTGTCCTCATCATTGATGTTATTATCACAATATTTCGGCCATTGTGCCCTGCGATCTTCCTCGGGTGTTTGCCGACTTGGGTAACATTCTGGAAATTTCGAACAGAACGCTTTATTTAGTCTACGGTGGTAGATTGTTCTCGTTCCGCTGACCATGTCTCGGATAATCTCGTCTTGTTCTTATTTGTTTTTTCACCGTTATTGTTTACCCAGTTCCACTGAGTTAAATTACACACTGCCCTGCTCTGGGATTGAACTCACAATTGATAAGTCACCAAAAAGACCAACAAAACTTTTTTTATTATATATATGTTTTTTTAACATTCGTTAATGAATGGTATGATCCTTGTTTATAAATTCCGGTTTTATCAGGTCTTTTTTTACTACGAGCTTTCAATCGTTTCATACGATCATCCTCAGGTAGGGAAATAGGTAAGTTTTTTACATCCAGGTAATAACAGGGCATCGAAAGATAAAGTGTAATCCGAGAGTGTTTTGCGAGAGGGATTCTTGCCATTTATATCATTAACTTCATTATCTGCTTTTCGTATGAATGATTCGCGTAATACATATATATATATATATATATATATATATATATATATATATATATATATATATATGTGTGTGTGTGTGTCTGTGTGTGTGTGTGTGTGTGTGTGCGCGCGCGCGTGTATATATATATATATATATATATATATCACTTTAAACGTTATTTTTAGTGGATACCCATATTTATGTAGACGTTCCGTTTATTTATTAAACAGTATATTCATTTTCGTCTACCGACCTGAATATTCGAGAAGATTATAAAAGAAAATAAACACCCGCTTCTTTTTCTTCAATAAAAACTCCTCGAATATTCAAACCAGTAGACGAAAATAAATATACTGTTTAAGATAAATGGAGCGTCTACTAGAATATGAGTATCCACTAAAAACGACGTTTATAGTTATAAAAACCTGTCATCTTAATAAATAAGAAATCCATTAATTGTTTATACACACACACACACACACACACATACACACACACACACACACACACACACACACACACTCCTCCCATATATATATATATATATATATATATATATATATATATATATATATATATATATATATATATATATATATATATATATATTAGGAAATTAATTAAATTCCACAGTTTTTAATATTTGTTTAAACGTTATTTTTAAATCGATACTCCTATTTGAGTAGATGTTCTGCTTTTATTTATTTATTAAATAGTATATCGATATATTTACATCTACCGGTCTGAATATTCAAGAAATCTTGTTAAAAAAATATGAGTCCGCCGACTGGATTTGAACCTGCGTCTCTTACGGAAAATCGCCATTAGATCTTACGTGCTTTGTTTGATTAGGAGGTTCCTACGCGGCCGAGTTTGTTGGTTTATGCTTAAAATAATTATAACATAATAGGAATTTGATGTAGCGCAATCGATACAGTCATTCAAATAACATTCATTTCTTGCTATATAATAAGCACTTATAATATGCCCCTATAATAAGCACCTATAATAAGCTCTTATAATTTGCCAAGAAATATTTAAACTCAGATAGATAAATGGATATATTTTAACATCATCACAATTCAATCATTTATAATAATATATATTTAACTCGAGGGTCATCAGGATGCGAGTGGGTCAAACGACAGTCTCGTCTCAATGGAAAACTATCCTATCTGGATATTAGACGCAGGTGGGATTTTTTGAAAGCAAAACTTTTGGAAAAAAAGAAAAGGCCTTATACGGGGTTGGGTGCAAAAGGGGTGATATATATATATATATATATATATATTGATATGGTACTTTTGTTGGTTTTCAGCAAAATAAATATCTGAACACAAGCAAAACACGATAGACACGTGTGCAAACATTTAATCGCACGTGCAAACAAATGCACACATACACCCTACACGCACGCACGCGCGCACACACACGCATATATATATATATATATATATATATATATATATATATATATATATATATATATATATATATATATATATACAGGAAAATACAATTACGCGTATAAATTCTATATAAGCATTCTCACAGACACATATTTGAGTACTCACCTGTGTATCATATAAACACCTACACACACACACGCATACATATTTATAATGACGCACCAGGACATACTTTCATATCTTCTCATTTTGAACATTTTTACTGGGTCAGGAGGAGGGGCGAACCTCTTTCCAATTGCCTCAAAAAAGCGGAATCAATACCTTCGGCTACAACCTGTTGCCTTCATTGATTTCTCCTTGTGTATGCGTTTTAAATATGCATCACAATTCAAAGTGACAAACGGTTTGTTAATTAGCATCGTCTAACCGACAATCATCAAAGTGAAATTATTTGCACCCAATGGCTTTATTCACTTCGAAATGAACCATATGGTAAAAAACAAAGGCATTTTCTATTTGTTTATTTTAGTTTACTTTTTGTTGCTTTTTATATATAGAAAGACTGACTTATTGCTCTACAACCGGGTTATTTCTTTCATAGGAATGTGAAAAGTTTTAGAATGTTTCATTATTATGGGAAAAAAAGAATTTACCATTATTATATGAAAAATTACCATTATTATAGAAAAAGAATGTACCATTATTATAGGAAAATTTTACTATTATTATAAGAAAAAGAATTTACCATTATTGTAGGAAAAATTTACCATTATTATAGGAAAAAAGAATTTACCATTATTATAGAAATTATCATTATTATAGAAAAAAATTTACCATTATTA
Organism: Acanthosepion esculentum; assembly: GCA_964036315.1. Classification (NCBI taxonomy): domain Eukaryota; kingdom Metazoa; phylum Mollusca; class Cephalopoda; order Sepiida; family Sepiidae; genus Acanthosepion; species Acanthosepion esculentum. The sequence goes on along the minus strand of OZ038480.1, from coordinate 5,819,152 downwards.
TAGGAAAAAATTACTATTATTATAGGAAAAAAGAATTTACCATTATTATAGGAAAAAATTACCATTATTATAAGAAAAAGAATTTAGCATTTTCATAGGAAAAATTACCATAATTATAGGAAAAAATTTACCATTATTATAGGAAAAAAAGAATTTACCACTATTATAGTCACGTGGTCGCGTCATCAGTGACTGAACCGGTTCCCCTACCAGGCTTTTTTTATTGAGAAAGGTGGCTAGACATCCATCAGTATTAAAACAAAACTTGTCAAAGGGCGGGGGAACCTCATTATGTGTTCAACGGTCACAGGGTGAGCGGATAGACTGAGATTCATAATTATGGATGCAACCAGTGCGGTGATGAAACGGCATCGCTGAGTGGAGGGTTTCCTAGGCTGAGGTCAACGACCAGAACGGAGGGTCACCCCGATAAAATCAACGGCCATGTGTCTATGACCAAGATGGAGGACATCGACCATAGTTTGCCCAATGAATGAATAACCGTCCGGCTATCAACATAGGTATGTAACGGATGGAACTCCTTCATGAGACTGATGGTGATGATAATGATGATGATGATGATGGGGAATATAGGATTATTGGCATAGACCATACTTTAGCATGAGAGTTGGTTTTATTATATAAATGAAAGAGAATCATGAATGCGCAAAACCATCAACAAGACATCAGACTGCGCACATCATCATCATCATCATAATTAGGAAACGTGTCCTCGGGCAGGAATCGAACCTGCGTCCCCTTTGGCATGAAGAACCATCGTCTGACCCGGCGTACTTTGTGAAAATAAAATTCAACAGCTGCATTTAGTCATCTTTGTTTATTTGGCATTGAATGACATGACTTAACGTCGTTTATAGTTTATCTTTACTTAACCAGTTGCCTTTTAGAATATTTTAGAGAAAATTTTGAAATTTTAAAAATATAAAGATATATTTATAAATACATCTTGCAAAATAAATTCCTTGCATTTACCTTGATAAAGTGCTTCATAAGACGAATCGCGTTGGTAAACAAAGTTTTTCCTTTTGTCTTTATTCATATCTATCTATCTATCTATCTATCTATCTATATATATATATATATATATATATATATATATATATATATATATATATATATATATATATCATATCATATCTATCTATCGCTCTCTTTCTCTCTCTCTCTCTCTCACTATATATATATATATATATATTTATATATATATATATATATATATATATATATATATATATATATATGTATACAAATGAGAGAAAGAACAGATGGAGTAAAAATCCACTGTTCGTAGCATTTACTTTTTAAAAAGTGCTTAATAAAAAGTAAAGCAATATATTATTATTATTTTTATTATAATAATAACATGTTCAAATCGATACAGAAAAGCTTTCATGTTTCAATACTTTGCTTGTACTTCTTCAGGCGATGTTAGGTAACTAGTGATAAAATGATTTTTAAGGAAATTTTAAAACAAATCGTTACCTCCTCTCCGAAAGTTAAAGCGGGGTGGGGTGGCATAAATTTCAGAAAAGAGGTATTTGTTTTTAAATTTCCTTAAAAGTCATTTATCACCAGTTAGCTAAAATTGCCTGAAGAAGTACAATCATAGTGTTGAAACATGAAAGCTTTTATGTAGTGATTTCAACATCTTTTATTAAAATCTCTTATAATATAATATAATATATATATATATGTAGAGAGAGAGAGAGAGAGAGAGAGAGAGAGAGAGAGAGAGAGAGAAAGAAAGAGAGAGGCTGACGAAAGCCGTTGAAGAACGGTTTGAAATAGTCTATTCCGATGTTGAGATAATTTTTTTTTTGCTGTAAAAAATACTCTGTTAAAATGCTCTGTTAAAATAAAAACATCCAGCTCTTTGTAGATCAGTTTTAATAATTAATATTACTAGGATCTACCTGGATTATATAGAAACGGATCGATTACCTGTACTATATATGTATACATATATATATACATATATATAGGAGTAGGTAGGCTTTCCTACCGCCCGGTCTACACTCCTCCCCCCTCTATTGGACACGTTTAGAGGCCCAAACCTTGTTTCGTGTTTAGGAAGGGGTCCCCGGATTTCTCTCTCTCTGTCCCTTTCCCTTCTCCACATCCTTTCATTTCTCATTCCTATCTGCTCTCGCTCCGGATCTTTTTTGGCCCCCTTGCCTTGATCGACCCACTGTCTTTCTCTTTCTCCACATCCCCTCCCTTGCCACTCCTATCTGCTCTTCCTCCAACCCCCTCTTTAACCCCTTGCGTGATAGTAGCCTCCGGCCTTGCTTGGGGTGATATGATTAAAATATATATATATATATATATATATATAAAGAAATATAGTCTTAAAGTGTGTTATATTTATGGGATAAAGTGCTCAATATCAGAGATAGAGCGTGTGTAAATATAAAAGTGGACATGGAAGTCAGCACTTAGAGGCGACAGTCTGTTTCATGCTAGTGCAATCGTCAGGCAACTAGTGCTAGTTGCCTGACGATTGCACTAGCATGAAACAGACTGTCGCCTCTAAGTGCTGACTTATATATATATATATATATATATATATATATATATATATATATACATATACATATATATATATATGAATATTTCTTCATATTGTCCTTTTAGAGATATATATTTTAGTTATAGCTGAAAATTATATATATATATATATATATATATATATATATATATATATATATATATATATATATATAGATAGATAGATAGATAGATATGAAATAAAGAAATAATAAATTAAGGAATTACGAATGCACTCATAACCGCAACGAAACAAATTTTATAATAATAATGAACAATAAATAATTAATGAATAAATACAAAATATCTTCAGTGTTCAGTAATAGATAATTAATTAAATGCTGTCAAAATAGTATGCAATAGCTACAAATAACTGCATTCTGTCCCTCAATTATTTCTACTCGTTAGTCTTTAGAATCATTTGAAATATAACCCTTGCCACCTACTCAATAACCGTTAGAACAGAACAATAAAGCGGAAATACTTGACATAATGCTTTATTGATCAGTATATATCAATAGTCGAGCCACAACACACGCGGCGATCAAGCATGAAACAGACTGTCGCCACTCGGTTTTCTTTCAGACTACTACGAGAGATTGAAGAAATCGGGTGAACAGACACATAGTTGTCGTAAACCACTTTCTGTTTTCGTGTACCTACTCTCGTTCCAATTTCTATCCATATGCAGATGGTTTGCTATCAGTATAAATTCTGGATTATTCTAATATCCATTCCCAAATAAGTCTTGTTTTCCTAACAGTTCAAATAGATCTTTGCGTCATAACCTTATCAAATGATTTCGCCTCTAGTCTATAAAGCATAAGTGAGCATTCCTCTGCATTTGTCCTTGCTCTCTCCGATATTATTCTGATCAGAAATATAGAAATTTCTTGTTCCAGTGTCTTTAAGAAAATCGTATTGCTCTATTTCCATTCTGCTTTTGTTTCCTCGTTCCACTCATCAGAATTCGGATTATTAGCTTGACTATGTGGCTAATTAATTCTTCGATAGAGCTCACATTTATGTGCACCTAATTTCTTTGGCAGCACTACGAACATTCATCTACTATGGTCTTCTCCTATGACGCTACTGTCGTATATTTCATGTATTATTATTTCTGTGATCTTGTCGATGTCGGCATCGTCTAAGAACATAACAATCCCATCTGGCCCTACTGCTTCCTTCCTGTTCATCTTGTCAAGTGCTGATCTTAATTCAGACTTCCATATTTCCGGTCCTTCCCTACTTTTGTGCATTACAGATTTCTCTCACTCTCGGCATGAAATAGTTTTCTAACATATTCACACCATCTTTGGAGTATTTTCTTTCTTTTTCTATTAGGAGTGTTCCCTCCTTTGGTTTTTATACAACCTGTTCATGAGCACATTTTTGGTCCTGTTAATATTTTTTATTCTTTCTATGTTCTTACATTATAAACTATGCACATTATTTCTATGTACGCGCACTTTTCAGTGAGCCAAAGTATTTAGCCTGCCTACATTTGTTTATAATTTCTCTGTTTAATGTTCTATACTCTGTGTCATTTCTCGGCACTGTTTGTTGTCACTTTTTCATCATCATAATTTCAGCGGTCTCCTACTCTTTTTCTCTTGTCTCGTTTTCCTAGGGTTGATTTCTGTCACTAGTGCTTGTCTCATCGTCTTTCACTTTGAGTTATTATTCTCGTTCAAGTTATATTTGTTTTTAGTTCTCTCTCTCTCTCTCTTTTTGCACACACACACACACACACACACACACACACACACACACACACACACACACACACACACACACATATATATATATATATATATATATATATATATATATATATATATCCTTTCAGTTAATTTTCTGTTTCAGAATTATTGTAAGATTACAAAACTCCATTATTTGCTTAAATTAAATTATAAGTTTTTACCCCACCACCACACAAACATGCATACACACACCCACCCACACTTATATATATATATATATATATATATATATATATATATATATATATATATATGTATACACAGTGTAACCCGGATATAAGAGAGTTGTCGGGACCGGAGAAGTCTGTTATATCAGGGTTTCTCTTATATCCGGGTTTGGTCTATTTTGTTTTATTAACACAGGCTCTAATTTGGGACCAGAGAAAATCGCTCTTATATCCGTGTTTCTCTTATATCCGGGTCTCTTATATCCGGCTTACACTGTATATACCCCCTCTTCTTCCTCCGAAAACCCTAGGTACATTTCTTTTCTTTTTACTTCCCCCTTTTTTCTTTTTTCCTTTTTTCTCCTCCCCCTTTCCACATATCATTTCCATTGAGTTGACCGATTAAATAGGTCAACGTCTGACCCTTACCGCCTCCTCCTTCCTCAATAGTAAGTATTATAAAGAAATATAAAAATAAATTTTAAAACTCTCCCTTCCCTCTCTAAACTTTACCATGTCTCTCACACCATCCTTCGCTACATTCTATGTTGACTTATATAAGCTTAATACTGCCCGTCAAAAGTGTAAATTTTAATTTCATTTTTCATTTCACCTTTTGAAAGCGATGTCTGAAGATCCAAGGGGTAGGGGTTAAAGTCCCTGGTGAAATAAACTAATACAATGGAGCCTTAAAGTGGTCTGTTTTTCTTTAATATATATATATATATATGTATATATATATGTATATATATATATATATATATATATATATATATATATATATATATATATATATATATATATATATAGAGAGAGAGAGAGAGAGAGAGAGAGAGAGAGAGTGGATGAACATAGCAATTGACACTGCATAATGTAAATTTCACGTCTCAAGCTATCTTCAAACGCTCTATCGACGATATTGAGCAGTTTTCCCTCATAAATACGGTAACTTTTTAGAAATAGAAATATATAGTTTCGACATGAGATCATCCATACGATACACGTATATCTAAATTAGATTTGTATTCTTATAAATGCCAGGATGAGGCCAATAAAATCAATTCTATGATACTGACACCACCCACTTCTTGAAATGACTGAGAACAAAAACAAACAGTTTTCTTGCAATTTTAATTCGAATGCACAGTTTATTGGAAAATTGGAAAAATAAAATAAAAATTAAACAGGCAGACATTGTCGGTTGAAGTAAAACTTGTTTAAATAAATTGTCACTGCCTAAACAGACTTTCTTGTCGGGTAGGTTTTATTATCATCATCTTTCTGTTGCGTCTCTGTCTTCGGGCAGAGTACGCTCAGGGGCGGCTCCGTTAGAGGACAGAGTCGCAACTGAAGGAAATCATACTGAGAGGTGCCCAGCCGTGGAGAATAGATGCCCGAGGCTGTACCCTCTAATGGCACTAGAGAGAAGAATCGGTGCCCGCATCGAGATCACAGCGCAACCAACGGTTGCGAGGGCCCGGCGAATTTGTGTCCTTAGCCCGAGTGTACACGCTCGGGTTCCCCACCTCAAAAACTGACCTTGTGTCGCATCTCGTCTCAGTGGAGAGACAGGGTAAATATCCATACATACAAATATATATATCTTTGTGTGTTTATACCTTTGCATGCGTGCGTGTGTTTGTGTGTAATGAATGTGAAAGAGAGGGTAGAGAAGAAGAGGAGTCATACCTTTCCCAAGGATATTACACTCACTCACGTGTTATGCCCTTGGGAAAGGTAAGAATCCTCTTCTTCTCCCCACTAGCTATGGGTAAATAGCAGAACAGACCGGGTTCTATAGCCTTGGATGGCAGCTGGAAAGAAATGGTAACCTACTGCGGGAAAAAAATCTGCCTCGTCAGTCATGTATCGAAAGATACATGATCGCCTAAGAGTGTATTACGCATGACACGTAACTGACTGACTGATAATTTTGTTTTCTTCTTCAGGGAAAAGGATGAAAATCTATTTGGAAGCTGACACTGCCTTAAATTGCTGAACTTGAAGGATTTACATCAATATCGAGCAAAAAGCCCAACATTATGTAAAAGTATTAGAGAAGTACCTTGTCTCATTTGTCATCCGTCATTCGAGAAGGTGGATGGCTAGCTGCACGGATGAGAAATCGGAGAGCCGAGTTCGAATCCCAGTCAAACCTATTACCTTCACTTACGTGCTAATACCCTTGGGAAAGGTATGAATCCTCTTCTGAAGCTATGGGTAAATAGCAGGACAGACTGGATTTATTAGCCTTGGATGGCAACTGGTCTACCGCAGAAACAAATAGCAACCTACAGCAGGAAAACTCTGACTCGTCAGTCATGTATTGAAAGATACATGATCGACTAAGCATGTATCACGCATGGCACATAACTAACTGAGAGAAAACGGAAATTTATGAGTTTCTTTAAAATTTGAATTCAGTCTGCCTGAACAAATATATCCAGACGAAATACTTTTTCGGTTTATTTCAAATTTCAGTATGTGCCTAGGTGTGCGCGTATATTTAAATATGTCGACGCGTGTGCATCCATTCCGAAATAAAATAAAAATGCAATGAAAGAGAATGAGAACTGGGGAATGGTAAAACAGGTGCGTCTTGGTTCTGTGACACGTAAACAAGTCTTTCTTTATTTGCCGGACTAACTAACGATTGATGATCAAATGGAAGTAAAAAAAAAAAAATTGGAATGACCGACTTTTAAGAGAGATACACGTCTGCTTTGGGTGCATATACCCGGAGCAATTTTATACAGAACAACAAAACAAAAAATCGGCCCCACAAAAACAAAAACAAACAAACAAGAAAGAAAAACGAAAATGTAACAAAACAAAATAATCCGTGGTGCCATCTACTTTATGCGTAATGGTCTGTATTCGAATTCATTAGCCTTCAAAAACAACAAACCACATGTTTTTTTTTTTTTTTTTTTGCGAGTAAAGTCATCGATATTAAAAAAGAGACCAGCAATAGGAAATGAAATAAAAAGTGAATAAATATCTTCCTTCCCGACTTCCTGAATGATACTGCAGAACTTAAAGCCGAGATAAATTTTCAATGAGTTATATTTATATATATATATATATATATATATATATATATATATATATATATATATATATATATATATATATATATATATATATCCTCACTGGGTACCAAATACATTCGCGCTTGTGCTACATCTAAACTACGCTTAGAAAATCAATATGTGTGTGTGTGTGTGTGTGTGTGTGTGTGTGTGTGTGTGTGTGTGTGTGTGTGTGTGTGTGTGAAAAATATGGATATAACTGAATATACCTTCGGAGGCAATTAAAATATTAATTAAATGTTTCTTATTGCAATTTCCTTAATCTCTCTCTTTCTCTCTCTCTCTCTCTCTTTATATTTATATATATATATATATATATATATATATATATATATATATATATATATATATATATATATTAAGTGGATACTTAAGGCAGCATCGAACAATGATAGGCAATCTTCAGGCCTTACGGTCAAGCATTAAACAGTCTATCGCTGCTCGATGTTTACCTCAGATTCCACTTTTATATTTACCTACGCTCTATCTCTTATATTGAGCACTTTTATTCACAAATATAGCATACTTTAAAACTATATTTTTATCAGATATATATATATATATATATATATATATATGTATACACACACACACATACACACACACACACACACACACACACACACACACATATATATATATATATATATATATATATATATACATATATATATATGAAATAACGATATGTATTTTTATATATCAAGAACAAGATTGGGTAAAGTGTATGACAAAGTGGGAAATGTTTTCTTGTGACATGCTTCGTCCTTCAGGACCTAAAATTTTCCACTTTGTCACACATATATATATATATATAAATATATATATATATATATATATATATATATATATATATATATATTAATGGTCTGAAAATTAACACACACACACACACAAACACACACACACACACATATATATATATATATATATTTTAATGATCTGAAAATTAACACACACACACACACACACACACACACATATATATATATATATATATATATATTAATGGTCTGAAAATTAACACACACACTCACACACACACACACACACACACACACACACACACACATATATATATATATATATATATATATTAATGGTCTGCAAAATTAAACTGTTGACCAGTACTTTGACAAAATGACGTTACGAAAAAAATCATATATATATATATATATATATATATATAAAAGTGGACATGGAAGTCCACACTTAGAGGCGACAGTCTGTTTCATGCTAGTGCAATCGTATATATATATATATATATATATATATCCGCAGGTGTGATGAAATATTCATTCTGAAGATCTCACCAAATAGTAGATTAAAAAAATCCCTTTTGTTCAATTCGAGAATTTCTTTCACATCCCCGCGCGTGCGTGTGCATGTCTTAACAAATACATTTATGTGTCATTTTTTCTTAACGCCATTTCGTCAAATTACTGGTCAACAGTTTAATTTTGCAGATCATTCGTACTATACTATGTTCTGTCATTATTGGGTGCTTCATATTTGTAAACTTTGTGCCTGACTAAAGCAATTTTAGTAACTTTCGTGAATCTTTAGCTCATCTTCAGTTTTGAGAGTGAACCGAAAGACAATGACTAAAGAATGTTTATGAGGCGAGTGTCAAGTAGCAGATATGAAAAGGACATTTTTAACGTCATGCTTTGTAGTTGACGGAATTCATCCTTTACAAAGCCCAATTGATTTAACTCGCAATATATCCAATCGAACTTGGTAAATTAAATAAATAAAGCAATATTTCAACCTAAGCATCCTGTTTATTAGGTATCACCATAATGATTACGTTTTTGGGTTTTTTTTTTTCGAAATGAAAGAAAAAAAGCTGAAAAAAATAAAATGGAAGCATAAATTTTTTTTTTTAAATTTAAAAAAATTACCAAAAATCAGGGGTTTATTTGATTTAAACGAAGTTTTCAGCGCTTATTTAATAATCAATGGTTTGTATACTGGTTAAGTAATTTTATTAGAAGACGTTGTAGAAATACCTTTTTTGGGTGCTAATTTTCCCCCACTTTTCGATATCTCGTGCTAAAATAAATAAAGCAATATTAAATGTGAACATACTGGAAATTTGCCCCGCTTATTTCAATTGCTAAATATAATTTTAAAATTTTAATATAAAAAAAATATAATTCCAGCATAATATACAACTGCGATTCTAATAATAATTTTATACAACTCAAAAATATGTTTTTACGGTTTAGTGATTGCATAATTTAATAAAACACATTATTTACTTTCAGAAAGAAATATACACTGAATATTTATTTAAAAGAATTACTTTTTTCAATTTCATCGCTTTTATCTTCATAACAAGAGTCATTTTTTGTTAATTACACAAAGACATGTATGAAGTTTAATGCCATTTCTGAGTGTAAATATTTTTAAAAGAATTCTTTTTACATTTTTACAACTGATAGATTATTTTTCGTACGAAGTTCAAAAAGGGGCAAAATCTGTGACGGCAATCAACGATATCAATTCAATAAGTCTTTACCAATTGCCGCTTTTTTTAGCACTTTCTTTAGTTGAGTAAATTTAAAAATATGAATATTTCAATGAGCGTAATTAAATATTTTATGACATCAAACTGGTAAGAAAATAATCAAAAAGTAATAAATTAAACTCGAAAGTTTTTAATTAATTTCTTTTTCCTACTTCTAGTGTAGTATGAAAAATGAAATTAATTTTACAGTTTCATAAATGCGTATAGAATAAACAAGTATATTCTTAAGCTATTAGTTATATTAGGTTAAAGATAATTTATTTTACGCATAAATATTACCAATTTCTAGATTATAGTCTTTTTGGTCCTTTGTACTTTTTAAATGTTGACGCGCGCTTTGAAGTGAGTACACGTACTGTGGAGGTGACAGTAAAAGAAAACTATTTTTCGCCTATGAATTTGACAACAGCTCATGGCCTACCTTGCGTAAATAAACTTTATCTTCGTTATGTCTTAAGCAAAATGTAAGCATCACATTTATAGAATCCAGTTCTTTAAAGTTATCGATTTACTTTGAAAGAACATTCTAGGACAAATATTCAATTTTTAAGAGATTTTTAAATTTGTTGTTTACATTTTTTATCTATAATGGCGGTACGATAAATCGATGAGTGACATTACCAATGTTTTAATTTTTTTTTTCAAATCACTAGGGACAATTTGTGTTCTTTTGTTTCTTCAATTGTGCTTTCCTAGTGCATGTCTGAGTAGTGGGTTCTTCCCGACCACCTACGCCCACCGTCTTTCTCTGCATCAGCGCCTGGCTATGTTGTTTTGGTTACATCATTAAGGCGCTGGTATACCGATTGCCCACGGATAGACTAAATTTAAGCAACGTCTTCCTCAATATTAGGCGAGTCGGTGTGTAGTAATGGCTAGTATGCTCTCTCATCGATCGTTACTACTATGCATGTGTTGAGTTCGAGCCTTACTGCTACATAATTGTTGACGTGTGTTTAATGTCTTTATTTTTTGATAAAATTACTTGTATGCACGTAATAAAATATCTTCAAGAGGCTGACTAATTTTCTTTCTTGCTGGGGATTTTATTACAAGTATTATTCGAAATCACACGTTTCTGTTCGTGTTCAGCGTTCGATTTTGAATTGTGTGTATGCACATGCGCACACGTACATACACCATTTAATCCACATGAGCATGCGCATTAAGCTACATTTTTTGAAAGAGATCGGATTGGCGGAATAATATTTTCGCTTAGAATTTGGCGTAAAAATTCAATGCTAAATACATAAAGGAATTTTGAAAAGTCTGATTTTGACATATTTCGCTGATGAAACAGTGTCAACAGATAGGCGGATTTTATTTCAACTGTTTTCACTTATATATTTATTTTTTTAAAAAGATTCTTCTATCCGACTTTTATTAATTTAGTAAGGGTAAATTGTCTTCTTTTTCAAAAAATAAAACGGCATTTTATTGATAAAATAAGTTTTCCAAATTATCTTCTAAATTTGCCATTCCGTCTGAATTTAATATACAAAAAAATTCTTACATCAGTAGATCCCTTAATACAATTTAAAGAGACGCATTTTACATTTAAATTATTTACACTATTTACATTATTCGGACTATTTTCATCATCTTTGTCGCCATATTTATTACAACGTTTACAATAGTCCGAATAATGTAAATAGTGTACATAATATCTCATCTCAGAAATATAGACAGATATAAATTATTTATTTTCGGCACTCTGACGCGATGTAGTGGTTAGCAAACTTGTTTCGCTGGAACAATTACGACTAACTCGCGAGTTCGATCCTCACTGAGTGCTCCATATTTTCGGTATTGTGCTACATCTAAAATACGCTATTAATCATATTAATATATTTCAAATAGACCTGCTAAGATGATGATTGATTCTTTTTTGGGGAGAAGAATCCACTCATCCTTATTCCAACCTCCATTTTTATTAGATATTCAAATGAAACTCTCTATCTCAGAATGCTCGCAGTCTAAATAGAGTTGGAGGTAAAATTCTGAATTTATTTACTATTTTAAATTTTATATATATATATATATATATATATATATATATATATATATATATATATATATATATATATATATATATATATATATAAATATATAATATTTAATAAAAGAATTAGTTGGAATAAAGATGTTTCGGGTGTATTTTTCTGCCTGAAAACATGAGGTTTGCAGATAAGCAGATATTCAAATTTCGGTTTTTGGAAGTTGGTTGTGCTGAGAAATTTTCTCTATTCTCGTGCATATATGTATATGATCGCGTGCGCGCGGGTGGTAAATCTGCCTCTACAGTGTAGCTATCACAATATATATATATATATATATATATATATATATATATATATATATATATATATATATATATATATATATATAGTTACGAGGGGGACGAATAGATTACATTTTTAACGTTCGTAACATTTAATTTAAAAGAGGGCTCAGTACATAGTAGAGCAATATTATTTATTTTAGGATTAATATCCTAAAACAGCATGTAAAAATCGCTACACAATTGCAGTTGCGTTTCAACACATAACGTCGTGTCTCCTCAGGCGATTGCAAATTACTGGCGAGTGAACGATTAATTTGGTTTCAAAAGCAAAATACTTCCTCATTTTTTTTTTAAATATAAGGCTTGAGGGCTTTGCTCTGATCAACCAATCAAATATGACTTATGTTAAATTCAAACGAAGCGAAAAAGAAAAAAATTAGAAATTATTATCTTAGAAATGTGTCATAGCCAAGATTTATATATATATAGATATAATGTCAACGATGTAACGGAAGTAATGTGTATCATCAGGGATTATATATTTGAAAGGTCCAGATGCAAGAAATTCTAGAAATATGCATGCTAGGAATCCAGAGAGAGGACTTCCCATTGGTAAGCCAAATTTTTGTTTATAATAGATATCGTTATACTGGAAGTAACAATGAGACGTGCATAGGGTGCATAATTTGATGCATTTTGAGATGGGGATAGGTAGCTTAAAATCAGTTTTCTTAAGGTGGTTCTCTAACCGTTTAATGCATTTATCAACAGGTACATTAGTGAATAAGGATTTAACGTCTAAGCTAGCTAGGGATTTGTTTCTTATATCAATATTGCTTAACTTATTGAGAAGAGAGCCTGAATGTGCGTCACTTATGGTGCCCAGAATTGGGGTGAGAAATTTAGTTAAAAACCTAGCGATGTTATGAGGGGCTGAGCCTATGCCCGAGATGATGGGCCTTAATCGAAGGTCATGTTTATGGGTTTTGGGGAGACCATAGATTTTAGGGATGGTGGGGTGGTAATTAATAAGGGAAAGCCAAATCTTATCTTCATTACGAATCAGTTTCTTATAGGACCTATTAAATTCTTTTAGATTTTTAGAAACCTGTAGAGGGGAGATCTGTTCATAAGTGTCTCTTCTACAGGTTTCTAGGTTTCT
>OZ038480.1:5785583-5800583 GCA_964036315.1 Acanthosepion esculentum | reverse complement strand
TCGGCCGTTGTACGCTCCGGCCTTCTTCAAGTGATATACGCTGGAATTTCAATTCGAACCCTTTATTTAATCCACGGGAGTAGATTGTTCTAATTCCACGTGCCATGCCGTTTCTGTTTCAGTTACTTCCCTTTAGGAACTTAACTCTCCAAGTTTTAGTTCCCTATGCTGTAGCCAGGTATTTAACTCACAACTCAAGTCACTTTATATCCACTGGGCCAGGCCACGCTTTTATCCACTGTAACTGAGGCATGATACGTGGAATTAGAACAATTTATCCCCGTGGACTAAATAAAAGGCTCGGTTCGAAATTCCAACGTATATCATCTGAAGGTCGGAGCGTACAAAGGCCGAAACTGTTGTGGATTCCGGGAATGGAATCCTGCACAAATAAGTAAACAACGCCAGTAATTGAGATAGATAAATAAGTGTATTAAACGTAAGAATACAGACTTTAAGTGAAGATTAGTAGTCCAGGAATGCGGGTTAGTAGAAAGTATATGTACAAGTCTCTGTAAGTGAAGCCGTAATTATCTTTCTCTCTGGACTCTCGTATAACTCTCTGTGAACACCCCGTGTACTGTCTCTGTATCTCTCACCCTGACTCAACGTATCTCAACCTGCAGGTATTCTCTCTGTCATTATAAGTATACTTTGGACGAGTCCATCTTGTGTAAAAGGGGTCTGCCCCACAACAGAAACCTCGTGAATATGGCAATAAAGATGAGAACAGTCCGAACGATGTAAATAGTGTAAATATTTTAGTCGTCTTTTCTCGTTAATTTAAAGATAATTTTAAAGATAGGCCTGAAAAAGAACATTGTGAATGCTTGACAAGTGTGAAGCTTCGACAAACAAACGATTTGAAGGGTTGATATTTATTTGCGGTAAAACTTTTGATATAGAAGGAAATTGTTTCAACTTTAATTAATTTGTTGTATATTTACATACCCTACCTTCATTCAAATAAATTCAATTCTAGCTTAACTTACCCACTCCTCAGATTTTTCTAATCTCCTACCGCTTATTAGATTCTGAAAAAAAAATCCAAACCCGCTTTTTTTATTTAAAACCCGATATTATGTGTGTGTATTTGTGAATTGGTGCATACCCAAGAAACCGGCCACGCATATCCAAAATAAATTGATTAATTGTAGATGACAAAATACATTGCACTCAGATGACGAAGTCAATCTGGCTAATAATGAATTATTAGATATTTAGCATTAACAACCTACCTGCGGTAATGTCGCCTTAGTGACACCCTCCCTTCTTAGAACCTCACACTTATTCCAGAGACCTTTCTACTTTCCAGAACTATTTGAAAAGGCTTTTCTAGATTATTATCATCACATTCTCCATAATGCGTAATCTAAAAGAGAAAATGGATATTTTACCTTTTTGCAAAAGCCAAAAGTTGCATAGAACCAAACCAGGATTTTGGGAAAAGAGGGGCCTGCCAAATCTTTTTTGAAATTAACATTTAACAGAGGGAAATTAACAGGAGATAACTGATAACTAACATCCATTAAACATGGCACGTGGAACTAGAACAGCCTACCCCAGTGAGCGAAATAAAGGGTTGAGTTCGACATTCCAACCACCTGAAGAAGGCCGGAGCGTACAACGGCCGAAACGTTGTAATAAATATGGCGACAAAGATGAGGACAATAGTCCGAATAATGTAAATAATGTACATAATACCCCATCTCAGAAATATAGACAGACCTTTTTTGATGCGATATTTTACCCCAAATTCGGCATGAGACTGTTGCACTGTAAACATCTAGCTCAATGCTGTCTCTTTTACTAATGAGTAACTAAATGGAGAGGTTTTGAGTTGACACGTGAATAATAAGTGTGTATCTGGTCGACTACCAAGTTACATTAAGGCCGGGTAACCGATTTCCGTGATATTAAAAATGCCTGGAGAGTTTCCAGTTTCCTGGAGAGTTTCCATCTTACATATGTGAACCGTAGTTTTGCTTTCTAGAGAGAAAAAAAACAAACAATTTCAGTGCCAAGACCAGTCCTTTCATATCTCGTATCAATTACTTTAAATTTCCCTGGGAATAATGAGTGATGTAGATGTTTATATATAGATTCAAATCATTCGGATAAGACATGCAAATAAAGGGTTTCTGAAAAATCATGACGGGATTTAGAAAACTAATACGGTTTCACTGTGCCGGGTGTCCTACCAGTAAACAAGGAACCGGTTCGAATTTCGAATGGGCTTTTATCATTAGTTAAGCGAACAAAACCAGTCACATTTCAAATGACTTTGGAAAAAACATGAATCTATTCTGCGCTGTATGTACTCAATGGAAGTGTGACGTAGAATGCTAAGTAAGGCAAAAAAATAATCAAACCGAGATCGAATTCATGTTTGATTTGGTTTGGTTTGTTTTACAGCATATCAACCTCAATGGGTTATTTAATGCCCAAGATTTTTATTGCTGGTAATACAGGGTGTCCATAGAGTTCGTGTGCACTTTAAAAAATTTATAACTTTATTTGTATTTGCGATAGAAATAACTTGTAAAAAGGATTAGAAAGAAGTAAATCTATATTTTTTAAGTTTTTATTGAAATTTTATTTAAGTTTCCACATGTCCTCCATCATTAGCAATACAAAGGGTAATACGATTTTGCAGTTCACGGAAAACATTTGCCAACTGATTTACAGTAATGCCTGAAATCACATTAGTTATTTTAGCTATACTTAAAACTAGGTACATTAAACTTTATAACATTTTTACAGGTTATTTCTATCGCAAATACAAACAAAGTTATAATTTTTTTTAAATGCACACGAACTTTATGGACACCCTATATATATATATATATATATATATATATATAGACACCCTGTATTTTTCCCAAAAGTATTTCTGATAATATTTTTCAAAAATATTGCTGGTAATAATTTATTACAAAACTGTATTACTGGTTTTAAAACCTATTTTTACACTTTCATAGTGTTTTGACCCCAGTTTGGGGTTAATTATTTGCCCATAGCTGGGACCGTAACAGATGTTACCATCCTGGGTGAACTTGGGAACACCAACAATTAAGAAGTGGTTCCACGCTCCTCAAACTCTCCTGATCAGATGCCTTGCTGTCAGATGTAGTTTATCGTCTTACCCAGGACGCAGGTGTAATTTGTCGTCATACCCAGGACGGTTCATGTTTGAGGCTGCCTCATTTTTGTCAAAGTTGGAATTTGAAACGCTGTTCCTAATTAGGGGTGGGGGACACCGTACCTTTTTCTGTCTGTTAGTCTTTATGTGTCTTGGTTTGAGAAAAAAATCACTAAAAACATTTATTCCATAATATAAAAAAGACAATGTGATTTGACACCTTTATCGGTCACGCAACCTGATCTGCCCTTTGTAGTGATGAATTATTATGTTATATTACCAGGAGTTATTCTATTATACCAATACCAAAGGAATATCCCATTAGTAATTAAGACAGATCAATTTGCTAATACATTTTTTTTTATTTCTAATCTTTTTTTGGATATTTTAATGATTTTTAAAGGAGAATTTTTTTTCCATGTGACAATAGAGTTAACTGTATAGATAAAAATCTTACATTAACGAAGGGGAAACTGTGATTGCAATATTGCTTAAATATTTCCGCCATTTGTGGACGATGCTGGTAAAGTAGTCAGCTGAGAAAATGTATGATTCCAGAGTGCCATTATGATTATTGTTCAGAGAGAGAGAGAGAGAGAGAGGGGGGGAGAGAGGGAAGAGAGGGGGAAGAGAGTGAGGGAGAGGAGGCGGGTGGTTGGTTGGTTGTGAAAGTGATTACTTTCCTCCTGGCGGGAATAATCAAATGTGAGTAGAAATATAGCTGAACTACATCCGGGTATGGGAAGCGATGTAATAGGAAAAAACTATCAATTAGGCGGCAGCTGACAGGGAAACGACTGCCGCCAATCTTTTGAAGGTTATTAGAATTCATTTACGACTTCATTAACCGGAAGTATCGTTAGAACTCGTTTCATTCCTTTATTTCTTTTCCTGTGGCTATTTGTTTTAATGTCAGATTTGTTTTATAACAAGCGTCACACAACTCGTTTAGTAACAAGTGTCACGACTTGTTTAATAACAAATGTCACACGACTTGTTTTGTAAACAAGTGTCACACAATTTCTTTTGCAATGAATATCACACAACTTGTTTTGTAATAATATCGCATGATATAAACCAAACACGTTGAAAGTGAAAGTGAAACTAAATGTATTTTCATAATTACAATTATTTCTTCATTTTCTATTGTACTGCTATCGTCAATGTTTCCAGAATTTATAAAGAGGGAAACTATTTCAATGCTGGAAAGTATTTTTTTAAAAACTTACTCCAGATATGTGAGTGTATATTTTTCTCGGTATCCTGTTAAAATGTTCATTTCACAAGGTAGTGAACCAAATCTTCAAACTCTGACTTATTATTTTAGCCTTATGCCAGTTATAGTTAAGCAAATTATATATTTCGCATGTTTTTTTTTTAAATCAAGACAAAATCTTATTTTCTTTTCTGTTAAACGTCATTCTAGAAAAATGACGATTTTTATAGAGAGTCTTTCATAAATGAATGAAAACTTCATAAATGGGCTGCTTATAAAATCAATAACATTTTTCATAGTTTTTCTTTAAAATTTGATTTCAGTTTTTAAAACAAATTAAACATTTTAAAGTCTTCGACGAACGCCGATAAAAGAATCAACAAAAAAGATCGATAGAGCTAAACGTTTTAAGATATGAATATTATAAACATTTAAATTTTTATTTACACTGTTTATATAATTCGGACTGTTGCTCTCATTTTTTTGTTATATAAATATGGCAATAAAGATGAGAACTACGATGTCAATAGTGTAAATATTTACAATACCTCATCTCAGAAAAAGAAACAAATTTTTATACAAACCCAGATAATTAGTATTTTTTCTGTTTAATAAAAATGCACCAACCATTTTTTTATAACCAACAGAAGCTACTATTCATCATAACCGGGCTTTAATATAATAAAACATATCCGATACAATCACAAGGACAGGCGTTTCTTTCAAAGTTTAGTCCAACCAGGATTCGATCTAAGCGCTGTGAAACTGGTTTCAGCTAAATTTTGACGACTATAAATCGTGTTTAAAGCAAAGATTATATTGCTTCCCGGAAATATAACTGTCACGACTAGATTTGAATATACTATTTCAATGCGAGAGAGTAAAATAAATGTTTTTTTTTCATTTTTTCTTAAATGAGTTGAGAAGGAGGTTGGAAATTATTTCATTTCAAATAATTTTGCTACTGGAAGTGAAATTTTGAAAGTGAATAAACATAGCAAATATTAGAAATTTATAACATAATATACTACTAGAAATATATTGATAGAAATACTGCTAGAAATATATTGATAGAAACACTGCTAGAAATATATTGATTGGAATAATGCTAGAAATATATTGAAAGAAATACTGCTAGAAATATATTGATAGAAACACTGCTAGAAATATATTGATTGAAATAATGCTAGAAATATATTGATAGAAATACTGTTAGGAATATATTAATAGAAATACTGCTAGAAATATATTGAACATTTTTGTGAGTATCCATACGGCCTTCAGCACTGACAGGGTGTGGAGAGTTTCAATTCTCCCTTCGAATTCAATCAATCTCGACTGGGGGTCATTATCCGACATCTAGGGTCGGTCAAGGAGGGTAATATGTATTATCTGTTTGCAAAAATTCTGATGTTATGGTTCTTTATATTTTCTTGGCACTGATAATAGATGAATATATTTTCACCATAAACTAGAGATCTGGTCTAAAAAAAATCAAATAAAAATCAAAAAGTAAAGAAATCTTTAAGAATGGACTTTCATCGGCCTTTATCGAAATGTGTATAAATGAAAAAATGCTGCCCAAACACACACACACACTGATATATATATATATATATATATATATATATATATATATATATATATATATATATATATATATATATGTGTGTGTGTGTGTGTGTGTGTGTGTGTGTGAACATAGAAGTCAACACTTAGAGGCGACAGTCTGTTTCATGCTAGATGTAATCGTCAGGCCACAATATTTATTACTGAAAAATAACAGTAAATAAGGCACAAGGCCAAAAATGGGGGTTGGGAAAGGGAGGTCATCAAATGTCTTATGTTTAAACTTAGCTAGTCGCAAACACTGACCCAAACATACAAAACAATATTCCTTCCACCAAAACGCCACATTTATACTTGCCTTTCTTACTACACCCACCAAAATACCTCATGGGCTCTATGAAAGTCCTAAATAACCCCATATGTACAATAAAGTCTGTGGGGGGCAGGATTTAAAAATTTAACAATAAAAGATCCCCAATGAATATATACAATATGAATAAAATATTTTCAAGAAACTAAACATAATCATGTTAGTAATACCCCCCCCACAATTCCTAAATGTGACAGTAAAATCAATTAACTGGGCGAAATCGACACGGGACTATAACAATATAGAACAAACATTTATCCATCCCAACCACTCACACAAACACGCACTGATTCAGACTCAACCATACGAAAAAAGCTCACACTCGAAACGAAATGCGTCCCGTATCCTCCAGAGAACTGAAATCACTGAGCACCTAAAGAGGGGAGGGAAGGGGAGTTAAACTAAAGGAAAAGAAAAGGGGGACAGAAAAAAAAGGGGGCCAATGAGCAAACACACTCTAGCTAAGTTTTACAGAAATGAAAAACTAAAATACAAAAGCAAAAACCCTAAACTATCCTAAATCCAGGGATGGGTTGCCCAAGTTCAACCCAGGTAAACAAAATATATATATATATATACGGGTCAGTGGTGCATAAATAGCCGAGAAAAATAACACCACTCGTGGCCTGACGATTGCGTCTAGCATGAAACAGACTGTCGCCTCTAAGTGTTGACTTCTATGGTCACTTTTATATTTACACACGCTCTATCTCTGATATTGAGCACTTTATCCCATAAATATAGCACATATTAAGACTATATTTCTTCATATATATATATATATATATATATATATATATATATATATATATATATATATATATATATAAACAGAAATTAGAAATTATAAAAAAAATACAAGTAAATAAAGATAAATGACTAAAAAAGGAATTATTATTTTTATTCCTTTGTTTTGTTTTTGGTTTATTTATGTATTTAGTTTTCAGTTTGCATAATTGATATTATTAGGGATAACATTAGGGATAACATTAGGGGTAACATTGGGGATAACATTAGGGGTAATGTTAGGGATTTTATACTCTCATCAAATAAGAAAAATGAATATTTTATTTTTTATTGTTAGACTTTTAAAGATCAATAATAATAAAATAATTGAAATATTTCGAATTAAATGTCATTGGTAAAAAGGTTAAGAAAATGAAAGCTACATGCTCTTACGTGAAAGAGAGAGAGAGAGGGAGGAGAATAAGGAGAGAGGCAGAATGACAAATAGAGAGAAAGATGAGGCAAGACAAAAGAGGGAGAGAGGAGGGGAAAGTGATAGAGAGAGAGAGAGAGAGAGAGAGAAGAATAAGGAGAGAGACAGCATGACAAATAGAGAGAAAGATGAGGCAAGACAAAAGAGGGAGAGAAGAGGAGAAGTGATAGAGAGAGAGAGAGGGGGGAGAGAAGAATAAGGAGAGAGGCAGAATGACAAATAGAGAGAAAGAGGAGGCAAGACAAAAGAGGGGGAGAGGAGGGGAAAGTGAGAGAGAAGAGAGAGAGAGCGAGTTGACACAGAAAAAGAAAACTGGTCAAGTAGCAACAGCATGCATTTTATCACACTAAGGAAATGTAAAATTATTTTAGCAGCCATTAAACTAAAACGCTTTTCTGTTCACCATTAGAATGCGTCTCTTCTTATCTATCTATCTATCTATCTATCTATCTATCTATCTATCTATCTATCTATCTATCTATCTATCTATCTATCTATCTATCGATCCAAGTCTGTTCATTATAAGTCTATACACTCACACTGATATATATATATATATATATATATATATATATATATATATATAAAAGGTTTAGTGGTCAGAGTTGAATCAGATCAGGAAACAGTAGTATTAAAAAGTGCTCAATACATGTGAAAGTAAAAATAAAAATAACATGTAGAGCTTTTAACTTTAAAAATTAGGAGGTCAATTAAAATACGCCACCTTGGTTTCGACCTGACGGCCTCTTGGGGTGATACTTTTAAAATGACATCTTTAACGCTTTATTTCAAAATAAAGAAACTGTAATAAAGGGAAATTTGAAATAAAGCGTTATTTAACACTTTATTACTTTAACGCTTTTGAAATAAAGCGTTAAATTGGTCTTTTTAAAAGTATCACCGTCAAGTTGAAACCAAGGTCGTGTATTTTAATTCACCTCCTAATTTTAAAAGTATATATATATATATATATATATATATATATGATAGAAATTATTAGGAGGATTTCATAATTATAATTATCAAATCCTCCTAACAATTTCTATCATGTCTATATCATTACTTGATCCGGCTTCTAATGCTTCAGTTTGAGCGGCGTGGTCATAGTAGTCGTGGCTCCAGGGGGCACAGTCCTATGGTTAGAGAAAATCCCAGTAGAGTTCCACCACGGAATATGTGAGCGAGAGGCGCCATATTGTATCTGATTTGCTGCCTCTTCGTCACCGAGGCCCGTTGGAGCAGTTGGTATGACGTTTGCTTGATAACTCAACTGTCAGGGTTTCAATTCTCAGTAGTGGATGCGCCAAATATAGAACGAAACGACCGTCCAGTGCTTTCTGGATTCTGTTGAGGTTTCTTTCAGACTGAATGAATTACTTAATTATATATAAGCCTGTTTTTTTCTTTCGAATAACCTTTCCCTTATTTAATAATAATAGTAACATGAAGTTAGCAGTTGTGCCAATTTTTACGGCAACGCTGAAAACAGTTCCGAAAAGGTTAGGATAAAATGGAAGTATCAGAATTTAGTGAGAAAACGGAAACCATTCAAACTACAGCCTTGAGAAAACAGGTGGAGGCTGTCTGGAGTATTGAGAAGACTTCCTCTTACTTTATATCCAGTGTAAGTCACCAGTTATTGGAGCGAATACTCAGTAATAATAATAACAACAACGCTGTAACCACTAATAATAATAATACTTTGGTACTTTGCGATTCAGACCGTCCATACGAGCTACGCAAAAAGACCGCCTCTCATCGTTATCAATACTTCATGTGTCAGCGAGCCACAGAATGAAAATGAAAGAAAGCGAAAATAGTGGACAAAATACCAGGACCTTGCCCAGTACCAGGTCAGATTGATTGCTCTGAAAATTTTGGAAAAGCTTCAGACTGTCCAGTCAACGTTAGTGCTGAGGCTTACGGTGATAGTGAGGAAGGTGTTGTAGATTAGAGGGACGCTTGCTGGCACGCTGCCTCCAGCACCAGTCATTTGGTGGGTAGCATGCAACTGCATGAAATATGAATAATTATTACAGCAAATAAAATTAAGAAAGAAATCTTGTCTTTGGATTTCGCCGTCTCCACGGAGCATAGATTAAAACTGAAAGAACATGATTAACTGTGAAAATATCTAAACTTTGCGAGAGAAAATTGGCAGATCGGAGCACGCTCAACCGTCGATACTTCCTTGAGCGAAGTGGTCAAGACGACATACATATAAACGAAATCTTTAGTTAACTGGCACGGATGAAATCTCGTCGAAAAATTTCCGATTTCCCATTGGTTGTGATAAACGAGTTTCTTAATTCATGGCGTTCTGGTAGAAGGCAATAATATTAAGATGAAATCAAACTAGTGTGAATTTAAATTAAGAATAAAAAAGCGTTCATTATTGAGAAGACCTGTTGTCACTTGGTCTCGAGTGAAAGCCAGAAGCTAGTCTTGTTCTAAACACTCGATGAGATACAATTACAATTCTCAAAGAGTTACCTCGGAAGAGAGTCGTTTTAGCCTATCCCAATGCTTGTGTCTTTTTTAAGCTACACGTTCCTCTCCAGTACGAAGAACAAGATTGCAATTCGTCTTCAGGACATTATCATTTTTACTTCCTTATTTTAAAAAAAACCTTCTTTATCTGATGGAAGCCATTAATAAGATGGTTAGAGTCGGAGGGGACTTGACAAGTGAACTTTTAAAGTAGAATTTCTTTTAGAAGTATTTTTTCTTTGATCATTAATACTGGTTTTGTTTCCTTTAAAGAGGCAGTTATGTTTCCGTAATTTTATTTTTTCCGAGCAAATGAAAATAGAAGGGAATATACGAATGACAGTCACTGAATAAATTAGAGTGTAATTATAATTTATTATATTTTAAGGTGTAGCCCAGATTTAGAGCGCTGGGCTATCTTATGAAAGGTCGGTGATATTCGTCAGATGTGGGTATTCAAGCCAAGTATTTCGAATACTGATCTTCAAGGCAGACAGACTGGTTAGGTCTTCTTCATTTGGAAGATTGGCGCAGTACAATCTTTCCACCTTGGTTCTCCTTGCTTCATTTAGTCTTGTACTATTCTAACCTAACTTGAGATAGGATCAAGAATTATTTCAACTCTTTATCATCACCAGTGCCGAATTAACCTCATAGCAAAAATAACAAAAGCTAATGTTCACGTATTTTCGAGGACCCGACATTAAATATTTTCAGTGAAATTGGCTTCTTCCAATTTGGATGAATGTTAATCGTTACATTTCGAGAAGCTTTAGTTTTGAGTTGATTTTTGATTTTCTGGCTTACAGCCATATCACGTTGGAACACCGGTTCCCGTACGATCAGCGAAGTTAAGCAACGTCGAGCCTGGTCACTACCTAGATAGGTAACCGCTTGAGAATCCCAGGTGTTGTAAGTTTGCATGTGTGGGTGGTGTAATGGATGATTGCTTGGAATTGTTAATCGAAGAGCCGAGTTCTAATTCCAGTCGGGTTCGTTATATTCACTTACGCGCAAATAACTTGAGAAAGATATGGATCCACTTCTTCCTCCTCCAGCTGTGGATTAAGTAGTAATACTTGTGCCATTAAACCATTATTATTTTCAAAAGTAAAATAAAACTGTATACAAAATATTTAAATTTCGTCATTAAATAATTTGCAAATGGCCAATATGCCGCTAAACAAAAAGCCAAACTTATATCTTCTGGGTTTGTTTATTAGGGCCATAGAAGTTAAATATTTACCTGTTTTATAAGTGCCATCCCTATGCTAGTAATGTTATTATTTAGTATCAGTATGTATTTGTATAAATTAAAGCTGCTTTATATCACATGCTACAGGTTTCGCATTAGTTTAATCCAGTCCTGAACACCAAAATAATAATTTTTCCAATAGTGTTACTGGTTGTGGGTTCAAACTTCGGTAAAAACTAAGATTTTTGGAAGCTGATTTTCGAAGCATGCAGAGCAACGTCCAATTCCTTCAATTTGTGCAATAAAGTAATAGATATTGGTTGTCGAGATAAGTTGACATAGACAAAAAGAAATATTTCAAATTGAAACAATTACATGTCTGTTCGTAATGGAACTGTGTGGTAAGATGACAATAATGCTTGTCAACATTTCCCGTAACACAATCCTCAAGAGAATTTTGAACGTGCAGCTGTGATTCTCATAGTCCAAGAAGGATTGGTAATCGAAAGGTTTGAGTTGTTCAACTTACCACAAGGAAATCTCAGACATTAAAAAAGAAAAGATTTAATTTTAAAAATGAAGCATTTTTTTTAAATTTCTCGGCATATTCATCATAGCCTTGTTGCATCAAATAAACTTTTAGCAGTTGGAGATTTGACATGATTTCAAATATACTCTCTCTTGCTCTTGCTTCTCTTCAGGGCGTGGGGGGGGGTCATTGTTCTCCGCAGGGTTTTTTCTGTTTTTTTTTTATATTGTCCTTAACAATACTTCCTCATTTTAGTGATCGCTCTGTCTCTGTCGGAATTCTTTCTGTTCATTTCCACAAACTTGTCAAATATGTGACTCATTGCTTTTCTTGGTTTCTCTTTCCTGTTGAATTTTCCACGTTTTCTTTCCTCCATAAGCCATGTTTCATCAGTTTATAAGCGATCATGGCTCTCCACAGATTCCTTTGGGAAATACAGTGGAGTGATTTTCCGTCACCTTATAAATTACAAAAACAAATTAATTAGTTTCTATAATATAAAATTTGGGTTCGTTCCATAATTTCTTTTATTGGAGTGTCTTAGATTTTACAAGTATTTAAGCTAAGATAAATACTGACTTCATTTGAATGTAAAGGCTTCTTTCTCTTTCTCCACATCTCTCTCTCTCTCTCTCCCTCTCTCGGTGTGCGATGTCCCTTCAGGATATGGGTGATTATGGCTCTCCCCAGCTTCCTATCTTTTGTTGTTGTTGTTGTTGTTAGCAACACTTCCTCAGTGTTTTATCCGTTTGTCACTTTGTTGTACACGTTCCTCCATCCAGTTGGATAAACTTGTCGAGTATTTAAGAAGCTGTTTAGCGTTTCTTGCCTTTGATGTGTCCTATGAGTAGGGTGCGGATTTTTTATGTCTCCTATGAGTAGGGTGCGGATTTTTTATGTGTCCTATGAGTAGGGTGCGGATTTTTGATGTGTCGGATTTTAGTCAAAAAGAAAAACGAAAAGAAAAAAAGTTGTTGATTAGAAATAGATAGCTTTTCTACTCATTTGGCAAATGAAAGTTTTCTTATCTTATCTAAAATCGAATATTGAACTTCAGATTTCAAAAAGCAGTTCCCAGATTTCTTTGAGAAATGACCAAAGATGGAAAAGAATAAACTAGAAATAACATTAAATAATAATAGGGACGTTTATTTCCCCTCAACTTTTTCGGTCAAAACTTTAACAGATAAAAACGAAAACTATAGAATAAAATGCCAGATAAAAATGCAAGACTGACACGATGACGGATTTGCACAATTATAAAAAAAACATTCTTATATTTAATGATTTTTTCTCATTTAGCCATTGACCGATTAAAAAATTCCAGATACATGGATATCTTTCATGTGTATTTTCAATTTCAACGTAGAGATATTATCTCATTTTATTATATATATATATATATATAAAGCTCAAACACTAATATTCCATGGTTATAATTTATTATATTGAAATCGTAATCACGATCCAATTCATCAGACCTACAAATTCAAAAAGAAATCGGAAAATATAACTCCGGGTATAAAAAATAAAATTTTAGTGAGAGTGTATGTGTGGGAGTGGGAAACAATTGTGAGAGGGAAATGTATGAAAGCTTTAGAGAGAGGGTGTAACAGAAGAAAGAAGAACAGGAAGGCCTAAAGGGGGATTAAAATTTAACAGAGAGAGGAGTTAAATAACGGTTTAAATGAGTGAGATACAGATAAATATGAATTATTTTTCAGATGCATAATTCGCTACCGATTCGCTGACCTAAAATTAAAATTAAAAAACAGACACCGGAAATGTGTGGATACATTTGTGGTGACACTAAAAAACGATATTATCTAAACTTAAAATCCATATATATATATATATATATATATATATATATATATATATATATATATATATATATATATATATATATATATATATTGTCATCCACAGACAGACTTTTTCGCTGTATCACAGCTCTTCAGTGTAGCTAGACGTCCGGTTGCCTCTAGCTAGGGTCGAAACCCGACTGAATTGGCGTCAGTTAGAAATTCTACAACTAAGGGGTCGGCGCACGGCAGGGGTGAAGGTGAATTTTAGCGTCCGACAGGACTCAATTTGCTTTTCCCAAAGAGTCTTGCTATATCAGACTTGATAGTCGCTGTTTACAAACCCACACTTCCTTCCCCAGAGAGCCTAACCGAAATTAATTTTTCAGGAGCCTATATATATATATATATATATATATATATATATATATATATATATATATATATATATATATATATATGTATATATATATATATGTATATAACCAAAGATGGTTCACAGGTGCTTCTTATAAGAGGTAGATTTAATAGGCCGCTTAATGAAATTTGAGGAATAAAAAGACAACAAAATGATAACATTATTGGCAATAAGATTGATGATATTTATTATATATTAACCTTTTAACTAAATTGAAGCACAAAGAGAAAGATTTTAAAGTCGGACACCCCTGTGTCCTTTTTCAACGAGATGAGGAATAAACAAAGAAGTGGAACTTACTTTTCTGAGGAACATTGTTGTTGGTTAGAGGACTCCCTGTGCAAACTATATTCTCCGAGTAAACCCAAATCCCTGTCTATTCCTTTAATATGTGATTCGATTTTGAAAATGTATTTTAACTCTGATCTCCATTTTTTTTTGTCAGCTCTTAAATAAAGGCGCTAAAATCATGCATCTAATGTCATCAATGCTATGGAAGTTGAAGTCCCATGGTTTTCACAGTAATCCTTAAAGCAATTTCACTTCGGAATGGTTGTACAACTGAGAATTGGAATTTCTACAGTAATTTAAGTCATATTAAAATTCTATAAATAAAAAACAGCCACATTTTTTCTGTTAAATACCTACAGACGAAATGCCCCATGTTTAATAAACCAGTTAATGAAATCCGAGGAATATTGTTGTTGGTTAGAGGACTCCCTGTGCAAACTATATTCTCTGAGTAAACCCAAATCCCTGTCTATTCCTTTAATATGTGATTCTATTTTGAAAATATATTTTAACTCCGCTCTGTGGCTCTTAAATGGAGTTTCAGGCTTCAAATTAGTCAAAAGGAAAGAATATAATAAATATCACCAATCTTATTGCCAATATTGTTATCAATTTCTTGGCTTTTTATTCCTCAAATTGCATTAACCGGCCTATTAATTCGAACCCCCATATATATATATATATATATATATATATATATATATATATATATATATATATATATATATATATATATATATATATATATATATTAAT
>OZ038480.1:5683083-5778083 GCA_964036315.1 Acanthosepion esculentum | reverse complement strand
GCTTTTACATGCAGATAAATATAAATGGCAACTTCAAACCAATTTTTGTTTACAAGCAAAGTCGGTGTGTTTTCTAATTCGTCAACTTGAACGAGTATCGTTTGGCAAAGTTATTGTGACAATATAGACTTGTTAAACACTAAAACAAAACGCTAATGCCATATGTCACCACAATCACATTTGGCAACAGGTAACAACAATTAAAACCAACACAGCATTTAATGAGTTATGAGAGTTAACAGCGATTTTCTTCTTCACATTCAAACGCGCATACGCGTCACTTTAAAACATATTTTTAAGTATTTTTTTCAAGGCTTTCAATCGGGATTTAAAAATTTTATCAATTGTATTAAAAACTATTTTAATTATCTTTTTACCTAAAAAGAATTTCATACTTGGTTCCCAAATTTATCGGAATGAATTGCTGCAGGAAATGTTGCAAAGGAAATTACAGTTTCATTTTTATGTTAACTTTATTGATTGACTTAAGCAATTTGTGTGCGATATCGACGTCTTAAATTTGCTAGTAAAATCTACAGATATATTGTAATAGAAATACAAGGATTAAATCAGAAAGATAATGCTAAGATTAAAACAGACATACACACTGGCACAGGTACACACACACACACATACATTTCCGATCACCAGTGTTGAAAATTAAAGGGAGACAGCGAATTCCGCTGAAGAAAAAAAAAAAAAAAAATCAACATTCATATATCTATCGATTTTGTATGTTTTCCAGATTTTTCTTAACATAACTGAAACAAACATATATATATATATATATATATATATATATATATATATATATATATATATATATGGTGCATTTCGCCTC
This sequence comes from Acanthosepion esculentum, assembly GCA_964036315.1. NCBI lineage: Eukaryota > Metazoa > Mollusca > Cephalopoda > Sepiida > Sepiidae > Acanthosepion > Acanthosepion esculentum. Next base: position 5,777,242 of record OZ038480.1, on the reverse strand, counting down.
GTGACTGAGTAAGACCACTTCTAAGTCTTAGAACTCTCAAACGAACATTTTAGGGCTGATTTACATACATATGTACACACACACACGCACACACACGCGCGCGCGCACACACACACATATATATGCACATATCTATATACATAAATATATACACACATTCATATATATATATATATATATATATATATATATATATATATATATATATATATATACACATTCATATATATATATATATATATATATATATATATATATATATATATATATATATATATATATATATATGTAATTATGCATAAGTTTATATACATAGGTATTTATAAATGTATAGATTTGTACATATATCAAAATAAAAAGATAGATCAGTCAGGTTTATAATCCAGAGTTCTTTATCATTTATTTTTAAAAACAGTGCTCAATATACAGTTGAGTATAATATTGTTATTTTTTTTTTTTATATGTATTCATCGTGACACAGAAATTACCATGTTTCGAAACCAAAATCTAAATCTTAAATTAAACTTAAAATTTAAAGTTTAAGTTTCATTTGCAAGCGATGCTGAATAACTTTCGTAAAAATGATTTACTTTTTTAAGCTAAATAGTATTATATGGTTTAAGTTGGTGGGGGAATGAGATTACAAAATTTTTAAGGAGGTGTTGGTTCTTTTGACGAATCAGGATACAAGTATAATTTAAGGTGGCAAAGTAAATATCAGTTAAGTGTTAGGTGTGGGTTTGTAATTTCTATCTGTTGATACTGGCTTCCTTATATGAGAACGTGTCAACACTGTCTTTTTTTAAAAAAAAGATACATTACAATACAATTGGTATTTTTATTTATTTATTTATTTTAGAAAATACATTGGGGTTTTCTTAAATGGGCTTTCAAATATGATTGTCATATTTTTTTATATTTATATTCTTTTATTAATAAAGATCTAAAATACAATATTTATTATATTTATTAATAAACTATATACGGTATTGGAAAATTAAAATAGAATTTAATTACACATTTTATTACTTTTTTATTTTTGATCAAATAATAGATATATAATTATGCAAATATTTGTTTATAATTAATTATTTTTAAAGAAAACAAATACAATGTCTACAAAAAGCTGTAATTTCATTTTTTTTAATTCAATAAATCTTTATTTTTCAGAAACTTAATAATATATAACATGGGTCATTTAAATATCTATATGTTCTCGTTTTTTTTATTAGTTTTCATTTTATAGTGGGTGCTTTATTTGTTTCTTTTAGATACCAAAATATTTGGATAGGGATGTTTGGCTGCGATACTTATTATTATAGAACGAAAACAGATATTGGCTTCACCTTTGTTTAAATCCATTTTTAGTGCTCCCAATATAAAACTTTACAATAAATGAGATAGCGCATTACCTCATCTATTGGGAATCCCAGACCTGGCATCTTCACTTCAGTCACTTTCCTACTACCTTAATGTAGCTTCACTGTGCCTTTACTATTCATGGCAATTGTTCTGACGAACTTTCCTCTTTCGTATCTAGGCTTTATGAAGCGAAGTACTAGATTTGCGGCAAAGTATCATAATTTTACAGTTGAAATAAGTTCTTCGCTAACGGTTTCTTCTCGCGCACTTCTTGCTTGTTGAACCCTTTTCCGTTTTCTTTCTTCCCCAGACAACTTTGATCTTCATAAATTTAATTGTAATGTCAATCGTTATCTTGTTAATTCTTGTTCTTTTATTGTCATTTCTCTACAACTTTAAAAAAATATTCTCTCACACCCAGTAACTAGGATGGGATGAAACAGCTTGGGATGGATTGTGATGGAATGATTATATATATATATATATATATATATATATATATATATATATATATATATATATATATATATATATATATATATACATATATATGAAAAAACGACATATAAATTTTGACATATCAAGAAACTTTTTATCTACTGTCTTAGATTTCACTAATATCTCTCTCTCTCTCTCTCTCTCTCTCTCTATATATATATATATATATATATATATATATATATACACACACACACACATATATATATATATACATACATATATATATATATATATATATACATACATACATATATATATATATATATATATATATATATATATATATATATATATATAATAGCGTATAGTCGATTATTGCCATGTGCATGAAATGTTGAGGAACAAATATATATGTATATTTATCATTAGTATTCCATATATATATGTGTGTGTGTGTGTGTTCATATATATATATATATATATATATATATATATATATATATATATATATATATATGAGAATCTACCTATTATTGAACATTATGACCTGTCTGTTCGTTTGTCAATATTCCTAACATTTCCCGTTACTTACCGGATATTTTATATTGTTTCCGGGTAAAGTTATTTTGGGAGATGAATAATAAAAGAGCCTGGGGCAATCATTTTATTCCCTGAAAATTTGACTGACAAGTTAAGGATCACAGGATTTTTTTTCTCCAATTATTTCAGAATATAACAACAACTTGTTAGCGTGTTATTTATTAAAATATTCCACTGTTATTTTATAAGAAACGTTAAAATAAACCCGAATCTTCTTTTATGTGTCGTGTCCTGAAGGTCAAGACATGAATGATCATGGCTTCCCCCAAGTTCCTGTCTTTTGTAGCCTTAAGTAAAGTTTATCTTTTTCCGGTTCTGCTCCATAGCTAGGGTATGCACCACTTTCCTTTGTTCCTTCAGTACGCCCTGAGTATCGAATTTCCCATGCTCTCTCTCCTCAATATGTGCCCTAAAAACTTTCACTGTCTCTTTTTGATTTTCGTTTTTGTTTCCATTTTCTCTAAAACATCGCTGTTGTTAGTGTTCAATCAATCGTATTCTCAGCATCCTTCTGTAGCACCACATTTCTATCTTAAGTCACTTCTTCAACTTTTGAGGAAATTACCCATCATTCACTGCCATATAGGAGGGCTGATATCACATAACAGTTCAATTCTCTTTTCATTCTTCTTTTCGCTAATAAAATGTTTCTGTTTCATAATACTTTGCTTAGCTTTTAGAAGGCACCTTTTGCTATTCCAAAGCGGCTTTGGATTTCGGTGCCACCTTTTCTGTCATTTGTTAAAACACTTCTTAGATATTTTAAATTTTTGCACTTGTTTAATTTTGGTATCTCCAGTTCGAAGTTCGCAGCTTCGGAAATTCCTTTTACTGAGAAACATATATTCTGTCTCCTTACAATTGATGCATAGTCCTTTCTTCTCGCTTTCTTTTACTACCTTCTGTAGGAATTACTATAGTTTCCCTTCTGTATCTGAAAATCAAAATTATTAAAAACAAAACAAAAAAAAAACGAGGAAGTGTCAATCTTAAACATTGTTGTCATTTGACGAAACAAAATAGAAGGAAATTAAACCAAAGACAAAAATGTCGCCGAACAGTTCTCAGCACAACCAACTATAAGCAACAACTCCAAATATAAGCAAATGACTACAGTTGCACATAATTTGTTTTAGAAACCACTCTTAGTTGGATTGGGAACTTTTCAAGACCTCCTTGAAGCAACAACTCCAAATATAAGCAAATGACTACAGTTGCACATAATTTGTTTTAGAAACCCCTCTTAGTTGGATTGGGAACTTTTCAAGACCTCCTTGAAGCAACAACTCCAAATATAAGCAAATGACTACAGTTGCACATAATTTGTTTTAGAAGCCCCTCTTAGTTGGATTGGGAACTTTTCAAGACCTCCTTGAAGAAGAAACAAATTTATAGAAATTGAAAATCACTATCCGTATTTTTTTCTATTTATTTCCCGAAAATTATTTATCCTCCTTGATCGGCAATATTTATTGACATTCTCAACTTTCTTGAACATAGAACTCATTTCTTTAATAATGCTCTGAAAACGAGAAAAATGTTAGCGTCGTTTTACAGAAATATTTTCCTTGATTTCAACAGACTTTTCTCAGATTCTGTTTGTGATTTTAAAACTACTTATTAATTATTGCCAATATATAGAACCGTTTCCCAAATATGAATTTTGAAAAATGACTTATATATATATATATATATATATATATATATATATATATATATATATATATATATATATATATATTGAACCGCTCTCAAAATATGAATGTTTAATTAAAACGCAATTTTTATGATGTCACACTTGATACCTCTCAAGTCATTTATGTTTGGCGATGCCGAGCAGTTATCAAAACGGAAATTAGAAGCATCGAATCGAATTCATATTTCGGCCAAGACTTTTAGGAAAGGCATGAATCAATTTCTCCTCTTCACTATCACTAGATAACTTGACAAAATGCTGGTATGCCCAATGGCTGATAGGGAAAATAGCAGATGCGTAAGCAATTGGGCAAATTACTCTCCAATAACTACGTTATATTTCTAGGCAATATAGTTAAATATAATAAGTTCAGTTCTTGCATTTTGTCACATTTAACGATGAAAAAGATTTGTCGTTTTATAAGACGCAAAATGTGGAAGGGTATCTGAGGAAATAGCGCCAATAGCAATTTGAGCCAAAACAATATCTATTCATTTCGATCACTGGTCTAGACGTAATACCAGGGAATTGGATACTTCATATTTACTTCATAGTGCGTGTTATACAACAAATGCTGTATAATACGCGACACCATAGTTTTCAAATTCCAAAAATAATATCACAATCACGTGACAACATGAATATTCATAAGTGAAAATTCAAAATCATCTCGAAGAGAAAAACAACCACATGAACTTTGAATTTCGCCGAATTTCTTTTTTAATAATGACTGAAGCCAGTCGAAAGTGCGTAGTATCCATGATAACATGATCTACCATGAACTGCAGATGGACCCTTACATCTTAAACACCAATATTCAGAAACTAATCAGCCAACAAAAAAGAACTTATTAAAAATATGACATAACTTTAACCAAAATTGTTTGTTTATATAAATCTATCTATCTATCTATCTATCTATCTATCTATCTATCTATCTATCTATCTATCTATCTATCTATCTATCTATCTCAGTCTGTTCATTATCTATCTATCTATCTATCTATCTATCTATCTATCTATCTCAGTCTGTTCATTATCTATCTATCTATCTATCTATCTATCTCAGTCTGTTCATTATCTATCTATCTATCTATCTATCTATCTATCTCAGTCTGTTCATTATCTATCTATCTATCTATCTATCTATCTATCTATCTATCTATCTATCTCAGTCTGTTCAGTATCTATCTATCTATCTATCTATCTATCTATCTATCTATCTATCTATCTATCTCAATCAGTTATGTGCCATGCGTGATACACGCGTAGGCGGTCAGGTTAGGGTTTCTATACATTACTGGTGAGGTAGATCAGGTATCTTTCGATACATGACTGACGAGGCAGATATTTTTCCCTCGGTAGGTTGCCATTTCTTTCTGTGGTAGGCCACGGAGAGAAGACGGGGATTCATATCTTTCCCAAGAGTATTACTATTAGCACGTAAGTGAATGTAATGGATTCGATTGGAATTCCAACTCGGCTTCCTCAATCCGCGGGTCGCTATCTATCTACCTATTTGTATTACTACAAACATTATTTCTTAGTAGATGTGCCCGTATTTGAGTAGACAATCCGTTTTTATTTTAAACAGTATTTATTTCATCTACCTGAGAAAACATAGAAAATGTTCCCTCCCGCAAGATTCGAACCTTTGCCTATTTGCTGGAGAAAGTCCTCTTCTATGATCCGCTTGAAGTAATAAAAATGTCGGATTAAAAAATAAAACTATTAATTCTTTAGAAATTGCAATCTATCTGTACTGAAAGATTCAGAAAATACTGAATATAGGTACAGATATATACACAATTCATGTGTAGGATAGCTGAAAAATAGCATTTTTGTATAATATATAAAATATAAATTGATACTAGGGAATTGGATGCTGTATATTTACTTAATAGCGCGTGTTATACAGCAATTACTGTATAATACGCGACACCATAGTTTCCAAATTCCAAAAATAATATCACAATCACGTGACAGCATGAATATTCAAATGTGAAAATTCAAAATCATCTATCTCAGTCTGTTATGTGCCATGCGTGATACACACTTAGGCGATCAGGTATCTTTCGATACATGACTGACGAGGCAGATCAGGTAAAAAATGTTCCCTCCAGCAAGATTCGAACCTTTGCCTATTTGCTGGAGAAAGTACTGTTCTATGATCCGCTTGAAGTAATAAAAATGTCGGATTAAAAAATAAAACTATTAATTCTTTAGAAATTGCAATTTATCTGCACTGAAAGATTCAGAAAATACTGAATATAGGTAGAAATATATAGGCACTTAATTTATATGTAGGATTGCTGGAAAGTAGCCTTTTTGTATAATACAGGGTGCGGCTGGTATTTGAGGACATACAGATTTAAGATTAATACTGCTTCCTACTAACTTTTAATGCTTTTATTTTTCTGAAATCAAAAATGGCAAACCCTATGATAACAGATGAAATGAAAAGGAATGCTGTGATTGTTGCATTAAAGGCTAATCATAGCGATTTGGATATTGCACGTTTTCTCAGAGTTGCAAGAATGTATGGCTGACCATTTGTACGACCACATGACACCCAACATTTGGCCTCCTAACCATCCAGATCTCAATCCACTAGACTATTATGTGTGGAGCGTTGTTGAGAAGGAGGTTAATAAACAGCCTCATAACACCAAAGATTCACTTAAATCGTCAATAGTTCGAATAATGTATGACATAAATAAGGACCAATTAATCAGAACTTGCAACCGATTTCGACCTCGTGTAGAGGCAATTATTGATGTTAGTGGTATATATATATATATAAAACATTGAATAAAATGAAATAATAGTTAGCTAAATTTCATGTTTACTTGTTTGTAATCTAACATAATTATATTCATTTGCTCAGCAAGTTTTTTTTTTACTGATCCATAAAATCTGTCCTCAAATACCAGCCGCACTCTGTATATAAAATATAAATTGAGTTAAATGTTTAACGCCACAATTCGTCTAATTGCCTTTTAACACGTGTTCGCTGTTTAAAAGCAATTGATAACATTTGAAGAAACGGTGTAAAAACAAAACAAGACAAAACAGAAGTAATAATAATGAGACACCCGTTTCAAAGTTTGTAAATGAAGTCTGGGTAGCAATAGAGTAACTCACGTGGATTTGGGGACATAGTACCCCGGTGAGTGCGCGAAGTGCTCCGAGATAACCCTTGACCGATAGGGCATTCTGTCAACAAGTTGTAAGGGTTAAATTAAATACCCAACACCCGCTCACGGCTTTCGTCCCCTCGCACACTCTCTCACTCCTTTTCTTTCTCTCTCTTTCCCGTGAACTTAATTCATATACAGAATTATTTATTATTGTATCCACAAGCCCGCGCATACACTTATAAATTAATCTCTAAATATACACACACATAAACTCACATAATATATATATATATATATATATATATATATATATATATATATATATATACATATACATATATATATATATATGTATAGTAAACACACACACACATATATGTGTTTGTGTGTGTGTGTAAATATTTTTACAATAATACTAAGCGAAAAACGATGTGAGATTAAACAATAATTAATGTAAATAAGTAGCCTTCTCAGAATGTTCACATAATCACACTCACCCTTCTCTGTCACTCTCACTCTCTCTCTCTCTCACACACACACACACACACACACTCACATATATATATATATATATATTTATGTGTGCGTGTGTGTTCATGATAAAATATAGTTGTTCACGTATGGTAAATTTATGGGAGAAAGGTATATATATACATATACATATGTATATATATATACATATACACATTAATACATACATATATATATATATATATATATATATATATATATATATATATATATATATATATATATATATATGCATGTATAATACATGTATATAGACATATATATATTTATATATATATATATATGTGTGTGTGTGTGTGTGTGTGTGTTTTTAGAAGGTTTTTTATATCTAGCCGAATTCTTGGTATAGACTCAGAATATCACACACACAAACACACACACACACACACAAACACACACACACACACAAACACACACACATATAGTACACACACACACACATATAGTACACAAACGTCAACGTCCAAAATTTTATCGCTGATATGAAAAATATTTCGTTCTTTTTCCTTTTTCATGACAAATTATTGTTCAGTGACATAATGCAGAGATAATTTCGAGAAAAGTTTAGAAGTTTAAGTTTTATTTTTATTATTATATCCGGGTTTCTCCGCGACTATTACATCCGGGTTTATTTTATGTTCTTTAAGTAAACCTAATTAATATTTCCCCCAAAACAAATCGTCGCAAATCAGCTGTTGTGGAGATATTACATTTTCTCCTTAATTTTTTCAAAATCAAGTTAGAATTTTGAAGATGAAATTCATGTTTTTAATACGGTTTTTGATGTATTTTGAACGAATCTGACCTTCAGTAGAGTTAGACTTAGGTTTAAGGGTTAAGGTTTTGTGTTTAGTTAGGTAGACGAGAGTAGTAATACTAGTAAAGGTTTACCGAATTAAAGAGCATTCAGTGTTGATTGACTTCACTACACAGTGTAGTAATGGAGTGATAGACCACATGGTTAGTTAATGAATCATTCAGCTTGTATATTGGGACCCTTTCATTCGTCACAGGTTATTTATTATTTATAAATCCTGCCTACGACACTCGAGAGAATTCTAAATGTGATAAATGAAAGAAAAAGAGACAGTTTGAAAATAACCTTTTTATATCGTGCTGTCAATTAGACTTAAACGTTTTTTTGTTCATATTTCTTTATAAGTCCTGCCATTAAGTTTTTATTAGTTTTTATTTCGTTTAATCTTTATTGCTTTTTTTTAATCTAATAATAAATAAAACGAAAAAGAAAACACAAACAAACTGCGCCCCACCCAATGGCAGACGAGAAATAGACACCCGAACAAAACCCAAGAAATTAAATTTGGATTAGAATGTGACGGAATGGTAAATTCTAAAAGACAATTTCGAAAACATGACATGTCTCGCTGATCAAACAGCGTCATTAGAAAAAATGATTTTTTCAACTAAATCTACATTAGCGTGACAATACGTGATTCACGTGAGACATGTGAATGATGGAGTCTTTTTTTTTTGCCAGCGTTAAAATGATTAACGTGAATCATGCTCTGTCTTACCAATGTAGATTTAATTGAAAACAATTCCTTTGAAGCTATGTGATCGGCGAAACATGTCAAAATAAGATTGTTTCCGAATCGTTTTCTATATTTTAAATAAAAAAAAAAGAATTTCATTTTTTATATCTTTTTTTAAAGTTTTTTTCCGGAAACCATTCCAATAATATAATTTTAAAATACCAATTACCTGGATTTGATTTGTTTTGTGTTATCACAGTTATTCGTATGTCGAAGGATACTGAAGACATCGAAGAATACTGAAGACATCGAAGAATACTGAAGACATCGAAGAATATTGAAGAGATCGTATTAACAGAATGAATGTTTATAAAAGTAAGGAGACAAAATAAATAGAAAACATAAAATATCCAAATACCTTTTGTATATTTCTTCGAAGCACCTGATTCTTATGTATCTCGTCAAGCCAGCAGTCAAATGTTGTCGTTGTATAAAATCTGCTAAAATTATTTTCGAATTCCAATCTTGTGGTAAGACATAATCCTACAGAAATATTGTCTACTGTTCAGTTTCTTTTGCAGTCATTTTATGGCCCAGAATTCCTGATTCTATTCTTGTTGATTTCACCTTTTTTGTTTCTTTATTAAATATTTTAAATCGTTTTCAGGGTTTACTTTTGTAATTTTTAAAATACGGGCAACGTTCACAAGAGAAGGGACACGTCCCTAAAAATGCTATTTATATAAACTTAATTTGTGAATTAATGTATGCGTAATTTTTTCTTGTTTAATTATGTTCTTGAACGTAATTTGTACACAGGTATATCTGTAATGTATGTCTTTCTTGCTTGTGTCTGCGTATGCGTTTGTTGATATATGTATGTGCGCGTGTGTGTGTGATGAGAATTCAATGCGCTGAGTCCGGTGTCCTTGCTGGACAACATGAAAAATAAATTATATCATAAAAATGATGGTAACGTCAAGTAATCAAGAAGAAAGAGTCGGCGGTGCGTCGTGGTTGAAATGTCGTTGTCAGCATTCTAATCCAAGACGCTTCATAAAAGAACGTCTTATAGTTATCAAGTGAAACAAGCATTTACTGGTCCTGTTAGTAAAACTGTAGTTATCTGGGGATTAGGCATTCTTCCTCGCAACTTTTCCATCAACTGGCAGTTCAGAGGTGTTTTGTACGTCCTGGAGGTAATCTGGTTGTTAGTGAAAGAAATTAATAATTTCAAACGCTAATTGTAATGTCTTATTTTCGTTGTAGCTATCTTTGTGTATAAATAAATTTAAATAAATATATATTTGTCTACCTTTCTGTGTGTATAGTCGAAAAAGCAAGCAGTTTCATTTGCTGATGCTTGCTTATATACGTATTTAAAATTAATAATATTTTTTTAAATTCACTTATATAGATTATTTGATGTTGCAGGTAAATTTTGGTTGGTAGACCGTGGAGAAGGCGATCAGTAGACTGCTTATTGATCCCTGACTCGGCAAACTAGCCTCATGAGGCAAAGAAGGTGTGTTTGTATCTCTTCATTCACTAATACTCAACAGGTGACTGATGATACAATTAAGACTTTCCCTCTGTCTCTCGTTCGTAAACAATTACTTTCACATAAACACAATGTATCCGTAAGTGTGTGTCTACGTTTGACAAGCTAGTGGCGCAAGAAAAAAAATACTGGATGTGTTTGCCTACAGGCGTATTGTGTATGCGTTAGCTGCAGGGAAGTGTATGTGAGCTTTTGTATGAGGGCGGGGAAATACCTCATGTGACCAATTCGACAAGGAAGCTAAGCGCACATGCTGATTAGTTGATAGACAGCTGAGTGGGCGGATCTATTTCGACACCTGTGAATCTGTGGTTATCAAAGAGTAAGGCTGTCAAACTCCGCCTCTATTTCTTTATCATGATCAGTTTTCTCTTCTCTTTCCCTCTCTTTTATTTATATTTATTTTTTACTGCCCTGCCATATGTTAATTGGTGGGTGGGGGGTTGTAGGTGTGAGTTAGGGAGTGCACTCATTTTGGTAAATAAAGCATTCATTACAGGCTGCCGAAAATCGGTAATTGTCAGCCTCGTCCTGGTTTTCGTAACAGAAGGCATTTTTTTAAAGTTTTATTTTTAAATATCGATTTTTAAAGGGGGACTTTTTCGTAAAAGTACTTGTTCTTTCAAAAATGTATTGAATTAATGAGGTATTTACTTCGCTTCGTCTTGCATCAAAATGGGTAACACATGCAGCAAATACTGCACTACACTACAGAATAAATTAAAATTATTAAGTAAGATGTATCAAAAATATTTTCGTTTTGTACACATTTTTACCCCAAAGCTTCTTGCTTGCAAATAACGAACGTCTATGACTGCTTTGTTGTTATTATTAAAATTATTATTACTGTTTTATTTCCTTTGGTTTCTGGTGTATACTCATTTCTTTCCGGGTCCCAACCAGAGATCTAATGTCAAAAATGATATCATGACATTTTTCACTGAACATTTTTTGAAGGAAGAAAACAAAACAAAACAAAAAAAAAAAACTAACATCACTCACATTTTACATAAAACCCTTCGTAAGGTGTGAGCTGTACTTGTGAGTACATTTTTTTTGTATTTATTTTAGGATTGGGCTACCAGGGATCCGTTAAATTAGTCTCTTGGAACCTTTTCCAATCAAACCGAGGGCTCCAATTACAACTAGAATTGTTGGTGTCTTCACGTGACACATTTTTAAGATTTCGATTTCAATATTATTATTATTATTATTATTATTATTATTATTATTATTATTATTATTATATTTATTTTTTCCTTTGATTTCTGTTGTATACATATATATTTTCTTTCGGGTTCTAACCAGAGCTTAAGGTCAGAAATGGCTCTATGATATTTCCACTGATAATTTTTGTAAAAAAAACAAAACAAAACAAACAAAAAAAAAACTCTGCTCACACTCATTTTACATAGGTAAAGCTCTTAGCAATGTTAATAATAATAATGATAATAATAATAATAATAATAATAATTATTATTATTATTATTATTATTGTTATTATTATTATTAAATTATTGACGTACCTCTTCCAATATTTTACAATACTTAGGGAAGAACGCGATTTAAGAAATGAAAAAGAAAAAGTCAGTGTTAATGTTTAATAATATCCAACAATAACATTATTAAACTGTTATTCCTTTTCTTAAATGGAATGTAATTCAAGTATGGACGGAAATATTTACAGTAAACAGCGACAACAAAATCAAATCCAATAAAGAATCTATTCCAGAAATATACAAACCATGACATATGCATGATTTAGATGTAGTGCAATATGCAGTGCATGACACGCCAATGATTTTTGCTAAACATTTTTCCAACTGACAATCCTACGCTATAGTTGTGTTTTTTGGGGTTTTTTTAATATTTGTCTTTTTGTACTTTTGCCATTTTGTAAAATTTAATTAACAATCACAAAAAAAAAAAAAAAACAGGAAAATGATAGAATGAGAAAATGAGGAGAAAACGCCACATTTGCATTTAGAAATCAATTTTTAATGAGTGAACAAAAAGTTGTAAAGATGTCCAACATGCGGCTGGAACTTGATTTAAAAAGAAATTCATTCTTGGAAATGGAATTTGATGAGCTGAGCTCTATCCAAAAGCGAATACTTTCAACCTTATATATTTCTGGCGATCATTGACTTGTGAACAGTTTCCAAAAATGAGAAAATTTTCTCAGAATTTTATCCGCCATTTTAGAAGGAAGTACAGATGCGAACAATATTTTTCAGCTCCAAAATCGATGAGTTCAAATTTATTGATCAGTTTTTAAAAAATTCTCTGCTACTACCAGATACTAATTGAATTCCAAATATTAAATATTTGACGAAATCAAAACAAATGCAAAAACTTAATTCGAAAAAAATAATGCTCGTCTTGTTTATGTTAAATCAATAAATTATATAAAAAATGTTTACTATACTTATTGAAATATTTTTACAAGAATTAATACTGAAGTCGTGCGATTAAAATGTGAAAATTTGACCCTCCCTTGATTGATATGCTATTCTTCTGCTTGTTTGTGCGTACGCCCGTTATGCTTTTCTACCTTGGATAAATGTGTAGTATCTGTTTGACCTGCTACCTTTTTCAGCTAGAATCAGTTAAATTGTCTTCCCAAAAGAACTATATAATAATATAAAGTAAAATGAAAGAGGTAGAGAATGGGAAAAGATATGCGTGGAGGAAGAAAGAAAGCTAGGAGGTCTTCTTCTATGTGCCGTGTCCCTTCAGGACGCTGACGATCATGGCTCTCCACAATTTCTCTCCGTAGTAGCTCTTAATAAATTTTATCTTTTCGCTATCCCTCCTAAACTCTTGTTCTGCCATCCATTCACTGAAGCTCACTAAGTAGGTTATGTGTTCTTTTCCTCTGTCGCTCAATCTGTCCTGTGAGTATCAGATTTTCCAAGCCTTCTTTCCTCAAGAACGCTTATATAAAAATAAATAAATAAAATAAAAGGAGAAAAATGTGACAAAAGGCACAAAGGGGAAGGGATAAAAATGCAGAGAGAGAGAGAGAGAGAGAGAGAGGGGGAGAGAGAGAGAGGGGGGGAGAGAGAGAGAGATTTGGAACCAAGAGAGGAAGACTGAAAAGCAGGTGGTGAAGGAAAGACATAAAATTCTTTATAGCGAAATAGAGCAAACGAAAGATAAAAGAGAGGTCACGGTAGAAAATATTTCTGCATTCCTTGTTCGTTTTTAGCATCTGGAACGAATCCCGTTCATATAATATTTATATAAAAAAATAGGGGTGGGCAAGTAAGAATCGGAGGAGGGATAAAGGAGATAATGAGAAGATACAGGAAAAGGCGAGAGAAGAAAAGAGTCATGCCATAATGCGTAATAAAGGGTGTTTCATTAAGACGGATTAAAGTCAGCAGCAAATAAATCAGTGTTATTTGTGAATATTTATTTATTGGATTATATTATTTAAGTCATGGCAATTATGTGTAAAAAATAATATCGCCCAAATGTCCGCCAAATCTGAAAAAAAAGTAGAAAAAATCATTAAACGCTTAAAATTAATTCACATTTAAAATCGGTCCAAGTTATTGGAACACCCTTTATTACTTGTCGACCGTTGTGCAATTTCCATGATTCGAGTGAGTTAATAATGAAATGCTTGTGCAAAGAAATTCAAACCACTCAAAGATTATTATTATTATTATTATTATTATTATTATTATTATTATTATCAACATCATCATTGTCTCACAAACTTGCTTGATAGAAAATAAAATTAATGTGAATTAAAGAAATTGTTTGGTTCCTTTCTGATAAAGGAAAAATGATCTCAGTCAAAAATAGAAAAGTTCTTTTATTCTTGAAGTCAGTCTATGAAAACCGAATACGAATATTGCGCGGGAATGGATGTAGTTGTACATTACGCCACTAAGTATAAAAAATTAATAGCGTTTATCTGTCACGTAGCGTAATTTTAAAATGAAATGTTCTTTCCTTGTCTTGCCTTTTCTGGCATGTGTCGGCGATTTTATAATAGTTATTAAAAAGAAATTGAGAATGTGTGTAAAGATGTTTTCATTTGGGAAACAAAAAAAAAACATTGCTGAAACTATTGTAATTCATTGAAAAAAGTTTTAAATAAAAAGGTAAATATTAACATACCAAAATGACGGGTCTTGAAAAAACTTAAAATTTGATCAGATGATCCTGCTATATATTTAGATATTCTTGATAAAATACAAAGAAAAAGATCTGCAATGTCATTGATCCTGACCTGGCATCTCGGCTTCAGTCATTTTCGCACCGCCATAAAATAGATTCCCTGTACTTTTTCTATAAATACTTCCATGGTAATTGTTCTGATGAACTTTCCATTATTATATTCATTGGGGTTAGTTTTTAGAATTGTTATTTTATTCCCCTCCCCGCACAGACACTGAATTGTAAATATGGGGACTAGTTAGTGTTTTCATAGAGACAGTGAGGTATTATGGTGGCTGTAGTAAGAAAGGTACGTATGAATGTGTTGTTTTGGTGTAAGGAATATTGTTCGTACGATTGGGTCAGGGTTTGCGGCGAGCTAAGTTAAGACAGAAGAAGACCGTCCTTTTCCCCCAATCCCCCCCCCTTCGGCCTTGTGCCACATTTCTGTAATTTTACAGAATAAATATCGCTTTCCTCTTTGGTACCTAGACTTTATGAATTTAAGCACAATACTAGATTGGTGGCAAGATCTGAACATTTTATTGTTGAAATGGCCAAATATAACTGTAAATTCTATGCTAACGGCTTCTTTTATCGCACTTCTTACTTGTGGAACTCTCTTCCGGCTTCTTGCTTCCCAGCCAACTTTGACCTTCAAACATTTAAATGTAATGTCAATCGTTATCTTCTGTCTTGTATGTTAGTGGCTTTGTTGCTTTGCTTGGGATGATATGATTTAAAAAACAAAACAAAAACAAACTTTCAATGAAATATCTCGTGGAATTTATACCAGTGAATATAAAGATTTGAAAGTGAATCGGGTTTCCACAAAATTCTTGCCCTTTTCAGCTCACTGAATCTTAAAATAGGACACTCCATTGAATCCGTGAACCGATTTCAGGGATCAGTTTTGAAATATTTTTTTTAGACAACATATATTTATGTTGAACATTATTTAAATTCATGCTATTAAACGATAACACTGAAGTACATTATAGTATAAAAAGAAATGGTAAGTTCAATCTAAGGGAAACAATAATTGAAACAAAGCAAGTTCAGTCGACCAATGATGACAATTCCAGAACAACGTAACTATAAACAATTTTTTTTTCTATCCTCTGCCAGCCGCTATGATGGAGAAAGCATTACCTCGAACCGTCGCCAGTGAGACACGCTGCAAGAGCCACTCCGTTTCGCGAGGCTCGTTCCTTAATCGAGACGCAATCGCGCCAATCCTCCGAAGGAACGCCATCGAACGAGGGCCAATAACCCCTGAAGTCTACACTGCCACAGGAGTAAAAAAACATCTATCAGCAAGAGAAGAATATTTAGCTATTTTTTTTATATTGTTTTGAAATTGGCCTCAAGTTGTAACTGGAATCAAATTTATTTTTACGGCAGTTATTTTTTTTGTTTTTTTTCTCGAGCAATCGCTATAAATTTCTCCCTTTGTATGGCTTCCTACCAGCGTTATGTCTCTTCAGAATATAAGCAATCACAGGTCTTTACAATTCTTTTCTTTCGTTGCTTTTTGCAAGGCTCGCTCATTTATAGCCCCACCCTTTCTCTTTCTGACACTTGCCCCCACCCGCCATTTTTCAAGTTGTTTAACTATCGCTTGTCATTTGTGACAAATTTTCCCAACCATTTTCCTTCAATTATAGATCCAAACAATTTCACTTGTCATTTTCTGATTTTTAGCAACAGCTTTCTCACTGTCTGGTGAATTTATTTATTAAGCCACAATAACGGAGCAATCGACGAGGGTTGAACTCACTGGGTAGTAAAGGGATTCGTAAGATGAGCTCGTTAACCGTCACGCTATTTTTAACAAACTTAGAGAGGAAATAAGAGTTGAAAGAATATGCTGCGCCAATCTTCAATTGGAGAGAGGTTTAAAGATAAGCATTCGAATCCTACTGTACCTGTGTTCGCACATCGACCACACCCAATTTATTCTAATGAAAATTAATTGATTGATTCATTTTCCACGGATTATCAACCCTTTGTCGGTTATTTAAAGCCAGAAATTATTTTTGAATTGTAATTTTTTTTACGGGGGTGGGAGATAATAATGATTTTAATGATGAAAGTCTTATTAATTAACCCATATTTGGGGGAGAAGAGATGGAACCATATCTTTCCCAAGAGTATTTACTCTAAAGTGAATAGAACGGACCCAGCTAGAATTGGAGCTCGGCTCTCCGATCAACAATTCTGAGCCATTATGCATTACACCACCTGCACACCCAATCTTACAAAACATGGTATTCCCAAGCAGTCGCCCATCTTGGTACGGAACAGGCTCGACGTTGCTTAACTGCGGTAATCGTACGGGAACCGGTATTTGAACGTGATATGGCCGTAAGCCATATTGTAATTAAGATAAAAATTAAAGCATCTCGATTTGTTTAGATTTTATCGGATGTTGTTCCATTTGAAATTGAAAGTACAATGGAAAATTTAAAAAACTTGGTGGCGTTTTTTGTTTCATTAATACAGAAATTATTTTTGTACTATACGAGAAATATCTTATTCAATGAAAAAGAGAGATTCTGTTTGCTTATCTGCACTAGGGTCGTACTGTTTTGTTTTTTTTCCTTTTAATATTACATTCTAACGTTTATATAATTGTCATATATATATATCAGTTATTTATTAATTTTATCCTAGGGTCATATTTGATAAAGACTGTTTTAAATGTAATATGTAATATGTATCATTTCTTTTTATAAAAATAAAAAAAGTTAATTTTCTTGTAAAATTTTTTTCAATTGAATTGCGACATTATTACCAAGTAAACAGAAATCTTTTTCAAGTTTCTAATTATTTCCTTATTAATTATCACATCATTCTGAAAAAAATAAAATTATTTTGCTTCACAAATACGAATTGCCGCAATTTTGTTAACTAAAATACAAGAAAAATGAACGAACTCAGCGGCTATAAAAAAAAAATTAGCAACAACGAAAGCAGTACATCCTCTCGAAATACGGCACAAAAAATTGTAAAAACAAATTTTGTCATCACCCACTTTGAGAGTGTCTCCTAGGGTGGTCCACATCCCCAACACTCACCTAGTTTTACCGATTCCTTTTTTTTTTTTAATTTACTGTTTCTATTTTAATTTTTAATTGTTAAAATTAACCACTGAAAATAACTTTAAAAATATGTATTTATTTAAGCGAAGTTAGTATATAAGTATTTGGGAAATAAATATTTTAAAATTTAAATAAATAGCAAAAACAAAAATTTTAACATGATGCATAAAAAGGAATATTTTTTTCAATAAAATAAAATTCTTCAGATGCATCTGTTTCCTTTATATAAATTTAATTAAATACTCAATATTTTGAAGAAGAAAAAATCCTGGTTGTAAATGAAGAGCTTCTTGTGATTTTTGGCATGCTTCTATTCTCAGTCGATGTCAAACACTTCTAGGGTCACGTGAATGTTGACCCCTAACATAGATAATAATAATTTACTTGTAGTTGTGTAAGAGATTTGATCTGGAACATTAATTGAGAAGACAAACCTCCCCACCCCATTTCAAAATTATTTTTTTCAATTTAACTGGGAGAAGCAATATTAAAAGTTCTTTCTTCGTTTAAAGATAATTGTCGAATTGTTTTGTTTCTCTTGGTGAAAATCAACGTGTGTGAATATTTTGAGTCGATCCGTCTCGGATTCGGCCAATCGAACTCTTGACTGAACTTGACCTTTTATGAAGATAGTGAGATTTCCAAGTGCAGCTTAGATGTGGCACAAGGCCGAAAGTAAATGTTTTCGTGAGACAAGCTTGCTGACTATTACACCGCCTCGAGGTGCCCTACGATATATGAAGATGATGAATTGACAAAGAAAAACGGTATGAACACAAATGATTGCATTCCATTCTATCTTAAATCCAAAATACTATCGACTTGGAAATATCGAGAAAAGGGAAATTCCAGAGGAATCTAATGATTAAGATTTGATTCTTTTGATAACTATTATTAGTTTATTTAATGACACCTTCGTCAAACACACAGGTGAAAGGGTTTAGCTTTCATCATCATCATCATCATCATCATCATCATCATCATCATCATCATCATCATCATCATCATCATCATCATCGTCGTCGTCATCATCGTTGTCGTCGCCGTCGTGGTCGTGGTCGTCGTCGCCACCACCGCCATCATCATCATCACCACCGCCAACGCCACCACCACTACCACCACCATCATCATCATCATCATCACCACCGCCACCACCACCACCATCATCACCACCACCACCACCATCATCATCATCATCATCATCATCATCATCATCATCATCATCATCACCACCACCACCACCACCACCATCATCATCATCACCGCCACCACCACCACCATAATCATCACCACCGCCACCACCGCCACCACCACCACCACCATCATCATCATCATCATGAAAGCCGCTGCCGACATCATCATCATCATCATCATCATCATCATCATCATCATCATCATCATCATCATCATCATCATCTTCTTCTTTTGCTTTCTGCTTCATATCATCCCTTACCGGGTTATTATTACCCGAAAGCTGGTGTAAGACACGGGTAGTAAATATATGCCTGATGTTTGTACAAATTCTGATGTTAAGTGATACTTGAAATGTACAAAGTTTGTATTTTCTTTATGTTGATAATATTCTCCTGAATAGATGAGCAGTTCAGCACAATGCCGCTTTCCAATTAGGGGCTGACAAGAATTTGAAAAGAAAGAAAAAAATTCTATTTCCCTCATGTCATCAGCAGATTCCAATGCATAGAGATGGGCAATTCACTCATTTACAGGGTCATTGAAAAGTAATTCCCTATTTTATTTCTGATGGACTCTTGTAAAAATGATAGTTAGACAGGAGAGGCCATCATACATAAAGTAGGGAGTTACTTATCAATCACCCTATATATGTAGTGGACTCTTCTGGCGATATATAAAAGTGTTATACACACGTACAATCTATGCACACGCACATACACCCCCCACATGCGCGGGTATGCGTGTGTGTGTGTGTGTGTGTGTGTGAGAATGTGCGTGCGTGCGCAGGTATGCGGGCGCGGGTATGCGGGCGCGGGTATGCGTGTGTGCGCGGGTATGCATGTGCGCGCGGGTATGCGTGCGCGCGTGTGCGTGTGTGTGTGTGTGTGTGTGTGTGTGTGTGTGTGTGTGTGTGTGTGTGTGTCCGTCCGGATCCATCCGGAATGCCCATATTTTTCTAACAAGATTTCTCGAATATTCTGTCCGGTAGATATCAATCAATAAATATACTGTTTAGTAAATAAATAAAAACGGAGCATCTACACAAATAGGAAAATCTATTTAAAAATAACGTTTAAGCAAATAAATTATATATATATATATATATATATATATATATAAATTCTAACGATTTAATATTGGCAAATAATATCCATACAAATATTAACTTACTGATCTTGATACATATTGTTTTCAGTAATTATGAACCCTAATTAATGGCACCCTCTTAAAAATACTTATTCCTATTAAATATATGAAACAATTTGGAAAACCATTATTTCGATATCCTTTGTCGATGAGTCGGCATCATGAGAAAAAGAAATTCCATTCAAAATAAAAAATCCAAATCTTTATTAACGAGACAAATAACGTGATTCACGCTAAGCGTCTCAACACAGAACACGTGATTTTTATTTTATTTCCTTATGGAAATTAGATTCTAATTTCAAATGAATTTTTATTTTTATTTATTTATTCATTTATTTATATTTCTTTTTATTTATTCATTCTTCCCTATTTTTCATTGTTTTTCAAGATTTACGCATTTCACATCGGCTCAGTATTAATTTAAACTGATTAAAATTAAACAGCAAACCGTATATTAATTGTCGGCGAATCTTAAATAATGTTTTTTCAATGCACCTTCATCGGTGTAAATTATATTCATTAAAAAAGAAAAAATTAAAACGCTATTTTCTAGGCCAAATTTGTCATCACGAGGGTCCTGTTCTTTTCCCCCTTGGGGTGCAAATGCTAAGAAGTCTTCAATAAAAACTTATAATTATTCCATAATTGTGAGGTGATTAAAATTTTATGAAGTTATTTTTATTTGGTAACTTACGTTGGGATAAGTTCGATTTAAACCGACATCCGTTCAAAATTAAAAGAATATGAAGAAAAGTTAAGGTTTTATTTGTTTCTTTTTCATAAGTGAATTGCATTTTCGATTTTCTTTATTTACGAAATCCAGTAATTTAATTCTGTGTAAATATATTAGTAAAGTGTTATCTATATCGCTAAAGAATTCCATATTTTTGGGTATCTTGAAATGGGCTGATCCTAAGAATTCTAAAAAGGCAACGCTAAAATATTGTTGATAGGAGAATCCATAGAATATTAATTTGTAAAAACTCGTAATAGAATGTAAAAGCATTGATTTGTACAAATCGACACATTTTTATTGATCCATCTGGAAAGGTTTATTTCTGATTTCGTGATATTATTCTTGAGAAAATGTAAACATTTCTCAAATGATATGTTCACCTATAGGATTTAATATCTAATCTTAGCCATAACTTGAAGTTTTATTTATCTTTTGCAATTTCTTCATGAGATCTCCGGAATTTTTAAAGTGTGAAGGGCTGACTGTTCGTCAAAATAAAATATTTTCTAATACTTTCTAAGGACCAAAGATAATATGGGGTATTTTTGATAAGCCATATAGGTTGACTTGGATGCGATTCGTAACCACGTTTTGTCTATTTTTTTAAATTCATTTTTGATCGATTCGTAGAATTTTTGTCTCCTTATAGATTTCGTGTTTTTCAATTTTCTTCATAAATACTAAAATTTTATTTTTTGTTTTAAGCATCCATAATCACAACTCCGCCACCTTTGTCGGAGGAAGTAGTAAATTCTCATTTTTAGATTCATGTATGTACGCATATATATTTATGTACAACAATTTCACTACAGGCACGCGCGTAAATGTGTAGACAGAAGTCTCACATTGACACACCATTCACGGACTGATCCGCTCTGATTTGATCGATCGATCGATCTACTGTGAATGGTCCATAGTAAATGCAAGTCTTGAGATATTACTGAGAAAAAATAACTAACGTTGATGCAGAAAAGTAACGTTATTTTGGAAGATTAATTCTTGCATTTGAGAATTACATTGGAAATATTTTATTGTTTATAAATATTAAGGTGAAGCTCGGTGGATTTTCACACAAATTAAAAATATGATTTTAACAAATTTATTCAATCAACACCAGAAATTCAGAGTAAAACAGCTAATTTATTTGAAACTATTAAATTTTATGAATAAACAGCTTTTTTTTCAGTCGTTAAAATCCTTTAAACCGTCAATAATGGACATATCAGGATATTTTTTTTATTTGTCTTTAATTATTTATTAAATGCATTATACTTATTTGTAATCATTAATTTATCTTTTTATGATTGTTATTTAATAATTAAAAAAAAATTATCCGCAGTGAAGCTTTTATTTTCGTATAAAACATATTACTACTACCTGTGTCTGATAATAGCTGTTACATTTGCACAGAATGTAATAACTATTATGGGATAGACTAAGTACCGCTTCTATCCCATAATATTTGTTTGAAATGTTTGAAATTTGTCAATAATGACCCAAATAAAATATATATCCAAAACTCTGAAGCACAATTTAAAATTGTTACTCCTAATTGCCAGAATCTCAATAATTCCATATGAACCAGTAGGTATATATGGTATATATATATATATATATATATATATATATATATATATATATATATATATGCGTGTGTGTATGTGTGTGTGTGATATTAATAATATACAGTGCCATAATGCTTCATTGATAATCATTGCCTGCCGACAATAAACTTTGAAGTTAAAAGTCAGTAAAAATAATATATATTTTGATAAATAATAATAATAATAATAATAATAATAATAATAATCCATCTTTAAAGATCTTCAAAAACTATCAAAATACAAGGATCTTGTAGTGGAAAATCACAAAAATATTAACTTATATCACTGTCGGGATTACATACCCAAATTTATTGCAATCGTTTGCCAAATACATCCTCTCTTTTATCCTTCTTTTGCTCTACCTTCTATCTTTTAAGGAATCACCATTTTTATGCATTTCTATTCTTACAGCTCTTAACATGGAATTAGCATGCCTTCATTTTCTTTCTTTCTTTCTTCCCCCTCTCCCTCTATGTATTTATCTTTCCCTCTCACCACCAGGTTTACATTTCATATTTTTCGATCTTTCTCATCTCTTATCTATCCTTCTACATTTGATTATAAGAACTGTTTTCGTGATCATAATGATTTACTGATACAAGTCGTACGAATTAACCCATAGCTGGGGGAGAGAAGACGTAGATTCACTCCTTTTCCAAATATATTTGCACGTAAGGGAATTTAACGAATTCGATTCGAATTTGAACTCGGACCTCCTATTTCCAGTTCCGAGCCGTTATCCATTTGACCACCCGGACATCGACGATTACAGGCTTGACGTCGCTTAACCTCGGTGACTATACGAGAACCGGTGTTTCAACGTGATATGACCGTGTGTGTGTGTGTGTGTGCGTGTGTGTGTGCGTGTGTGTGTGTGTGTGTGTGTGTGTGCGCGTGTGTGTGTGTGTGTTCTATATCTGACCAAAATGCACATAAACAAGTGTCTAGTGTTTCGTCCTTTGGCGAGATTTTTCTCGGGTCTAGCCACTTCTGAAAATCTGATAAAAAGAGAAAAAAGTGTCTGGTGTTTCGTTCTTTGGAGAGATTTTTCTCGGGTCTAGCCACTTCTAAAAATCTGATAAAAAGAGAAAAAGTGTCTGGTGTTTCGTTCTTTGGCGAGATTTTTCTCGGGTCAAGCCACTTCTGAAAATCTGATAAAAAGAGAAAAGGTGTCTTGTGTTTCGTCCTTTGGCAAGATTTTTCTCGGGTCAAGCCACTTCTAGAAAATCTGCTAACAAGACAAAACATAAGGTTTTCTTTTAAGCATCTTGTTCTAGTCGAGGACTTTTCAGAATTCCTCGTATGTGTGTGTGTGTGTGTGTGTGTGTGTATAAAATTTACCCCTTTTTTACATGTATGTGCCTATGTGTATTTAAGTAAATTTTCTGTTTGTGTGTATCAATTCTTGTTTTGCTTCAGTGACTGTGTACTTCTTCTTTATCTGTGTGTGCATTGCACATGTGGTCGTATGTGTTGGATGCCGCGCAGGGCCCAGCTGGGAACCCTGACTGATTCACTTGAGTAGAACCACTTGAGTTACGACTAATGAATGAAAGAAAAGCAATTGTGCCGTTGGGAGGATTGAACTGTTAGCTTAACTCATCTTCCGATTCGTTGCCAGACGGCTGCGGTGTGACGTCACTTGCGATGAAGATCCATTGCTACATTAAAGAAAGAAAGAGAGAAAGAAAGAAAGTAAGAGAGAAAAAAGAAAGAAAGAAACCTAGTTCCATATTAAAATCTCTTTAATGTCGAAGTGAATCAAAAGAAAATATATCGGTTTTTGTTGGCTTACAGAAAAGCAATTACTACATGAAGAGATTAAATAATTTCTCAGTAAACCACTTTGATGACTACAGTGATTCCTCCATTCCAATTGACATTCTTTGTCAGTTATCTTTCAATTATTTCAATTCTGCAGTTAACATATGTGAGTGTGTGTCTGTATGTGTGTGTGTGTGTCTGCATGTGTGTCTGTATGTGTGTGCGTGTCTGTATGTGTGTGTGTGTGTCTGTATGTGTGTGTGTGTCTGTATGTGTGTGTGTCTCTGTGTATGTGTGTGTGTGTGTCTGTATGTGTGTGTGTGTGTGTCTGTATGTGTGTGTGTGTCTGTATGTGTGTGTGTGTGTCTGTATGTGTGTGTGTGTCTGTATGTGTGTCTGTATGTGTGGGTGTGTGTCTATGTGTGTGTGTCTGTATGTGTGTGTGTGTATGTGTATGTGTGTGTGTGTGTCTGTATGTGTGTGTGTGTGTGTTTTCACAACATATAATCCGATCAGTTGATTTACGATATTCACTGTAATTTGTAAATTGGGCGAAGTTTGTGTCACACTAATTTTCCAGGATGAAGCAATGCTACCAGCCGAGAAGATCAGCATCTGAAAACATGGCTTTCATCAGGGCTGGAACACCAACCTCTGATACATGTAGAAATTCGTAACATTTTCAAACACAAACAAAGACAGCAGATATTCTTGCAATCAGTTTCATGATTTTGGGAGTGTCTCACTTTAGGACAAAAGCCGCGTCTTGTTGAAAACTTTCAGCGAAAAGAAATGGATACAAAGATTGCTGGAAAAAAACTTTTATTCGTTTTAAAATTTAATTTAAATTTTTATTCCTTTTAAAAACAAGTGTTACAGATATACATATATTAAACAGTAAGTACAACAGAAGAGTATTACACGACTAGTGAGTGTGTATCGGTTGACCAGCGTTCAATTTATTCGACTGTTGATTTTTAACAGCCCCCCCCCCCACGGGGGATGTATATGGCACAAGGCCGAGTTTTCCGTGGGTTCTCCGAGCCCGTAGGCTCGGTCAAAAATATTCCCTTAGAACCCGCATAAACGGGTTCAGGGTCTGTCTACCTCCCTGGACAAAACTTTGCTCTTCGGCAAAGCCTCGTCCGGGTTCCTCTATGCTCAAAGCAGAGAGTTCGACAGTTTGAACAATCTATGCGACTGTTCCCCCAAGGCCTTCTCTCCTACTAATCTTATAGTAGGCGGAAGAGTCCAACATAGACTATTTAGAGGGAGGACACCACAAGAAAATTTAATTTAAATTTTATACCTTTTAAAATTTAATTTAAAGTTTATTCCATTTAACAAGAAATCTGCGAGATTCAATCGATTTATCAATGAAAATATTGATAAATCGATTTCGGAACGAAATGGTGGCGTAAAACACGTGTACACACACACAAACACACATTTATATTTTACACAGATAGTTATAATGATTCATAAAGAGAAAGAGGGGAAGATAGATCACTGGCTCCTCATAAAAGTTGCTTCGGGTAGATGGAGGTCGTCAGCTCTGGGAGGCTGTCCATCTAAGGGAAGGAGAACCCTGATTTAAAACCTCCGCTGCTTTCAGGCCATATCGAAATACAGAAAAGGTTATGGAAGTAAACCCAGATAGAAAATCCGGTGAGGGTCGCCGAAAGCGGTTGTCGAGTTACACTGACAAACTTCCGGTAACTTCTGCAGCCAAGCCGACCCCGAATGTCGTGTTTTGTAGTCTTTCGAATCTTGTCGTTATAACGGATGGGGGGGGGGGATGTTAACTGGGTAACGGATGGACTCCATATACCATTAACGAGGCCTGCACCCTGGAGAGGTAACTTCAGCCTCACCATCAAAGGAATGCATTTTAACTAAACAGGGTGCTCCCATTATATCAAGAGATAAACGGAAGCTTACTATAATGATTCATCTTTTCGAAATAGACGTTGGTACACTAATGACCGTACATCAATATCCGTACGTTAATGATAAAAAAAAAGCACTCATTTTTCGCAGCATATATTTGTAGTTAAATATATTCTCTTTTCTTGTAAATGCACTCAATACAGCATTCTTTTCTATTAATCATCTAGATCAAACCTTATACAGGGTTTCCCTAAAGTCTGGACACCCTAGACAAAAATGCATATTTTAAAGAAAAGAAATTTTCAACATTTTATTGAATTGGAATATTAACAAATAATATCTTCAATATGATTTCCGTCATTTGTTATACAAAGTTTGGTGCGATTTGAAAGATTCATTTGAACTCAATGCAATAACTCTACATTGCCGTCAATTTTAGCATATTCACTCCTTATGCGTTCAATCAAGTGTGTTGCATCTGTCATTTTCATTGAGTACACCTTCTCCTTTAGCAGACCCCAGAAAAATACGCCAATTCTTTCTTCTTTAGACAAAAACAAAAGGTAAAAACAAAAAATATAGTTAATGTGATTTCCTATATGTCCAAACTTTGGGGACACCCTGTGGAATGAAAATTTCAGATTAAGAATCATCTAATAGCTGTATCAGACGACGGGTTTATCGATTCAACATCATATCTGAAAATATATACAATATTGGATTATGAATCTGTAGTTATTAGCAAACTTTTGATCTGATATTTTTAATGTGTAAAATTCGATATATGAAATTTATATTCCCTGTAATTAAAAGCAAAGAGAAATTGATTATTATTTATAATTAACCAAACGGATGTATTGAGTATATACCAAGGTGAATGCAAAGAGGGGCTAGGCGAGCGGGAAGGTCGTTATGAGCGTCTACGTAATATCAGTTCTATATGGCACTGAATACCTGGCAGTCTCTTCACAGGTGAAGAGACTTGAAGCAACAGAAAGGATGCTGAGGATATCATCAACCAAATATGTGAGCAATGATGCAGTTTAAGAGAAAATAGAAAGAAAAAGGAAACTTATACTTACTATCAGGAAGAGGCAGAATTGCTAGGGCACATAATAAAGAAAAAAAACCTTGTAAAATCTAATTCTCACAGTACATATTGAAGGCAAGAGGAAGACATTGTATACTTGGTGTGGTTGTGTGAACGGATTTCGAACAAGGTTTAGGAGAGATAATAAAAAGCTAAAAGTTATTAAGAGCTACAAGGACAGGAAATTGTGGAGAGCTGTGATCGCTCTGATTGGATACGGCACATAAAAGAAAGGGCTAGTTCGTTGCTGGAATAGGTTTTAGCTTTTTTCTTTTTTTTTATAAAAGAAACCCTCACATTTTGCCCTTGGATTAACTTAAGTTTATTATTAAGACAGTGAAATAAATCGAAGATTCATTTATTATACTTTTATTTTATTTGACCTTGCAGTATTTTAAATTCATTGTAAAAAAAACTTGTTCAGGTTTTTATCAGAAAACTAATTTAATTTTTTTCTCTATGATAATATCCTTCATAAAACAGAAGACACTGATTTAAAAAAATTAGCTTTTCATGAATAGATCATTATTTTCTTTCTAACAGGTATTTTAAAAAATGTATTTTGTCAATTTTAATATTATCGTCATTCGCAAATACAAGACAAAACAGCTAAATTAATGAAAGTGTTATTAATGGGTAAAAACATTTCGTTTAAATCAATTTCGTCTGATTAGTGACTTTAATCCTCATTGGGTACTCCAAAATAGTGGCCTCCTGCCACATATAAACTACAATTAGTAATTTGCTGGTGCAAATGCTGAGCACTTTCGGCTTGTCTTGTTAGATCAATAACAACTGATTAGTGAGTTTGATCTTAATGTAAATTAGATATGGCGCAAAGTATGGAGCTAATTTCGTTCTTGTGCCACATCTGATTTACATTTTGTAAAACATTCTCATTTGGTGCTTTAGATTTACGGCCTTGTGCCACATCTAAGCTACACTTAATAAATCACTATAACAAATGCCGAAGATAGATGAATGCTCTTAGCTTCGGAAGGAGTTATAACAATGTAAGCGGTGATATGCATATGAAAAAGTCAATCAAGAACTATTCTTAAAAGGAGATAAAATTATTAAAGACTGAATGTCGTTGGCATTCATTTTCCGATAATAAAAAGGGGGTAATGAAATTAATGAGTCACTTTATCAGAGCTCGTCTGATTCTTTATCGACAGTTGGGTCAGAAAAAGAAGCTCAGGTGGACTTCATTGTCGCGAATAAGCCTCGGGGGACTCCGGTTATAATCGGTAAATCCCGTGTGTTCGTCACACACGACTGACGACCATTTGACCACAATTGTATTATTCATAATAACAGAGAGAGAGGGGGAGAGGAGAGGAAAGAAGGGAGAGAGAGGAGAAGAGGAGCGGAGGGAGAGATAGAGAGAAGATAAAAAAGAAAGAAAAAAAAACGGAGTCACTGACTGCATCCAAATATCATTACCCTGGGATTAGTGTAAAAAACTGAACTTTTATTGTGCCAATGAATATAACAACTTGACACGTGACCAAAAGCACTTGGGTCGCTTATGTCTTCATCACTCTGTAATTCTTTTTTTCGCTATTCACTTTATTGTAATTAATATTGTTATTATTGTTCTTTAAGGTCATAATCACCATCAATATTGTTAGCTTTAGACTTGTCGGTTTTTTTTTTTATTATGGCTTTTACTTCATAGCGATTGTTACTAACTGTTTATGTTAGCCATCATACCGTGTGTAGGATTTATTCAGAAAATACATCAAAACTTTCGTTTACTCACTCTAATAATTACATACACTGAGACATAAAAATATAGTGGACACAGGATTTTTTACGAAAATAATAATTCCTATCATCACTACTAACCTTCAAAATCCCATGCATTCAATACTTTTGTGTGTCTATAAATAGTTCTATGGCAAAATCAGGGAATGAAAATAATAATCAAGACTTCGTGTCAAATGTAGTTGAACCCCAGATACGAAAACGAAGTTTTAAATTTTCATCTCTTCCCGCTCATTTTAGCATCACTGAAAGAAAAGATGATTTTATTATAGATATTATGTAAATATATAGGTAATAATTTCATAAGAGAAATTCAAATGATGTAACTATAGAAATGCATTGAAATTCAAGAAGAAAGGGATTGTCAGTGGTCAGGAATTAAGAAAAGCGTTACTGACAGAATATGACTATTGAGATTAGATATTAATATGCATTATTTTTCGGACCACTATGATTATCTTGGTTGCTATACACATAATATTTCGGCCGTTGTAGCCTATTACCTTCAGGTATTTATTCTTTCTATTCCTTGCTACAACTAAATAGAATGGAAATCACTATCTGAGGGTAGATATTAAGTTTAAAGCCCCGGAATTTGAATGTTGGATTGGCAAATGGCCGAGTCTATTAAAAAAAGGATGAAAACATAGCTGGCCCCTTAGCAGTTGTGTGTTCAGCCCAGAATTTGATTATGTTGAAAAGTCACAGACAGATATACATATATTTCAGTGGGAGAACTATTCCCTAAACGAAATAAGAACACTCTATCACCGGGGATTGAATAAAGGGTTAGATACAGAATTCCGATAAGTAAAAGAGTATGATGATAGGTGCCTGAAGAAGGCCGAAAGGTACAACAGCCGAAACGCGGGTATAACAATAAATATGCTCGTTCGACCACTAAAGCATATAATAAGGCTATTTTATAAATAATGTAAATTTATCGCAAATAATTTTTTCATAGAAATGCATTTTTTTAAGCATTTCACCCCAACCAAGGCGGGAGTGCCACTAGCACGCAAGGGGTTACAGAGAGCGAGAGCAAGAGTAAAGAGGGGTGTTTCAGGAAAGGATAAAGAGAAGAACAGGGGTCAAGATCAAGGCATCAGATGTCGATGGACGTTACATTTGAATATTTGAAGATTATAGCTCGCAGGGAAGCAAGTAAGAGGAAGGGAGTTCCACTGTTGGGAAGTACGAGAGAAGAAGCTGTTGGAGTAGAAGGGACGGTTACATTTAACTGTTTCGACAGTGAAAGTGTGGGACCGAGATGCCAACCTAGTAGCACGCTTAAATTCATGCAGTTGGGGCACCAATGAAAGTAGCTTGTCAGAAAGTATTTGTAGAAAAGACAGAGGGAAGACATCACGTCTGTGAGAAAGTGGCCGTAGACGAGATGCCAGATCAGGACTTATCACATTGCATATCCGTCTTTGGATTTTGTCGAGGACCTCGAAATGAACAACGGGGGCACCAGACCATATATGGTAGCAGTAGAAGTGTATTAGAAATGGGGATGAACGAGTTTGGTAAAGAATTAATGCAAACATTACTGACTGAATCGGATCACTGTAAGCATAATTGTTTTATAGTTATTGTTATATTTAATTGTTTGAATTTATTATTTTTGTTTCTGTTGGATTTTTAACTGATACTGATACAGTTACGCTTGCTGTTAGGGTCTCCATTGCCATTATACCAATGTAATTTATTATATTTATTATCTGTTGTAACCTAGGGAAGAATACTGAATAGAATAATCATACGAAGGTTGGTAATGAACGATAATACTTAGGACAAGAACACCATATATAGGATTCTCCAGCGGCGCGTAGAAGTAGTAGTCAACTACTAGAATTGAGTCAAGTGAATTCCACAATGAATCTCCAACTGCAGGATATCTACCAACCGCCCCACGCGGTCAGATGTGGCACAAGGCCGAATTTAATGTGGGGTGTCCCAGCCCGTAGGCTCGGCCAAAAATTCCCCGTAGACCCTGTATAAAACGGGGTCAGGTAGCTGTTTCTCGAGACGAGAATGTGCCGTTCGACATAACCTCACCTGGGGATCCTCTCAGCCCGAAGGCAAAGAATTTGACCAGCGCAGCTGGAGAGGAATCTCCAACTGTATGATATCTATCATCCACCCCACGCGGTCAGATTTGGCACAAGGCCGAATTTAATGAGGGGTAGCCCGTAGGCTCGGCCCAAAATTCCCCGTAGACCCCGTATAAAACGGGGCCAGGTAGCTGTTTCCCGAGACGAGACTTTGCCCTTCGACATAGCCTCATCTGGGGATGCTTTCTGCCTAGAAGCAGAGAATTTGACCAGCACACTTGGAGACGAATATCCAATTGTAGACCAACATACAGTATTTACTACTGTATTTTATGTGAATGGGGACATACCCATTATCGTCTGTAGGTGTGCTACAACATTATCATATTTTTTTTATTACATTTAGAGCAACTGAAATCATTTGCACTGTTTATTTTTATAACAGATAAACTGAACTTAGTGTGAAACATCTACTGAGGATTGCCCTTACTTTAAGTCATAATGGTCTGCCAGATTCACATGGTAATCACTACAAGAAGAATTAGACCCCGGGAGGGGCGGTCTTCGGTCCTATACAGACAGTACAAAAATTTTAAAACATCAGTACTCTAGACATCCGCTTCTAGTCGAAACATACTCAACTGGATGATTTATGCATGACGTAATAGGCAAAGAAGTAATGTATCTGTGACAGTGTAGTTGTGGCAGCTATAGGATGCCGACAGTTTATCTTTGTATAAAGGAAAAAAGACAACAGAAAAACTGAAGTTTTAGCCGACGCGTTTCGTTCAATGTGGACTTTTGCAAGGCAAAAAAATGAAATGAATTTATTGAAATAAAGTATCTATAAACAACAAATAAAATGTGAAAATATTCTCTTCAAACATAAAGTAATTGACATAATTTTTCAGTTGACCATACGAATATACAATAACGTTTCTAAATTCTTCTAGTTGCTAATGACATTTTGTTTGTTGTTTATCGATACTTTGTTTCAATAAATTCGTTTCGTTTTTTGCCTTGAAAAAGTTCACATTGGCCGAAACGCGCCGGCTAAAACTACAGTTTTCCTATTGTCTTTTTTCCCTTTATACATATTGTCTTTTTCTACAGGTTAATTCTGAGAATTTTTGACACACACACACACACACACACACACACACACACACACACACACACACACACACACACACACACACACACACATACACACACACATACACACACAAATATATATATATATATATATATATATATATATATATATATATACACACACACACACACACAGAGGGAGAGGGAGAGAGGGAGGGAAAGAGATAGTTCGATCGTACACTTAGAGTCATTCTGGAAAATGCCCCAAAATGACATACGGATTTCAAGTGATGAGTGCATTAAACCTGTACTTGTTATCTTTCCTTTGTGTGCAGCAACTCGCCATACACTTAAATATGCGTGAACCTAACTGAAATGATCTTCAAATATGTATGAAACATATACGTTTCACTGGTTCTCATTTGATCACCAATGTTTAGCAGCGATTACCTCGACTCGATCAGTGTCGATCACCATGTATATGAAGTCAAAGCAAAGTTTTATAACATGTGTTCGTCTGTGTGCAATTATACACAGATTGCCTTTAGAAGAGCACATTTCAATATTTTCTCTAGTATAATGAATAATTATCGCAAAACTGAATTAATAAAATAAATAATTATAAATCTACACAACCCACGAGGTTTTTTCTTTGTCTTGATGAGATCAAAATGTAGCAGCTGACATTTGAAAATGTTATTTTATATTTTTCTCTACGGGAAATAATTAAATTTTGACTTGTTTCTCGGAAAAGATCATTAATCAAAAAGCGTGCCTATCTAAATTTGGCTGATGGAAATCAGCTTAGCATGAAGAGTATAAAACACAAGTTAAAAATAACGTCAACTTCATAAATGATCGTTGTCCTCCGACTTTCTCAGCTGAACCATTCTCATTATCCAATCTGCTTCTGCTCCTAAATTTCCTAGTATTATTATTCGGCCTATAGGTGTGCATCTTGGCAGACTTTCTGCTATTAACGTTGGCTGATATCACAGCATATCAACCGACGTTGAGTTTATTTAATACCGAAAAAGCTAAGGAAAGTATTAAGAAACAGAAAAAAACCTCGTTAGAAAAAAAAGAAACGAGTACTGTCCTGGGTAAGACGATAAACTACGTCCAGCAGCAAGGCCTCTGAACAGGAGGTTTTGAGGAGCGTGGAACCACCTCTTAATTGCAGGTGGTAGCACTTGTTAGGGTCCCTGCTATGGGCAAATAGTTAACTATTACCAGCAATACTTTTTTGAAAAAGATTATTACTAGCAATACAATTTTGAAGGGAAAATATTAGCAGAAACAGATTTTTGACAAAAAAAAGTATTACCAGCAATAAAATATGTTGTCGGCATTAAATAACCCATTAAGGTTGATATGCTGTAAGGCAAAATAAACCAAACCAATCTAAACCAAAGTATACAAATTCTATTCATACGAATCTATCCTAAAAATGTTGTCGGCATTAAATAACCCATTGAGGTTGATATGCCGTAAAACAAAATAAACCAAACCAATCTAAACCAAAGAATACAAATTCTATTCATACGAATCTATCCTAAAAATGTGGTCGGCATTAAATAACCCATTGAGGTTGATATGCCGTAAAACAAAATAAAGCAAACCAATCTAAACCAAAGAATACAAATTCTATTCATACGAATCTATCCTAAAAATGCTGTTGGCATTAAATAACCCATTGAGGTTGATATGCCGTAAAACAAAATAAACCAAACCAATCTAAACCAAAGAATACAAATTCTATTCATACGAATCTATCCTAAAAATGTTGTCGGCATTAAATAACCCATTGAGGCTGATATGCCGTAAAACAAAATAAACCAAACCAATCTAAACCAAAGAATACAAATTCTATTCATACAAATCTATGCTAAAAATGTTGTCGGCATTAAATAACCCATTGAGGCTGATATGCCGTAAAACAAAATAAACCAATTTACACCAAACCAAACTAAACCAAACCAAATCAAACAAAAGAAACGAGTACTGAACTGTTATGTAATATCAGTTTACTTATATGGCAGGGAATGCTGGACAGTCTACGCACAGATGAAGAGGAAATGCGGTTCTACAGAAGGATGGTGAGTATACCATAGACCGAACATGTGGACAAAGACAAAATTTTAGAAAAAATGGAAACAAAAAGGAAACGTACTAAACACCAAGAAGAGACATTTTAAATTTCGTGGATATATAATGAGGAAAGAGGGTTTGAAAAATCTAATACTTACAGGACAGATTGAATGCAAGAGGGACAGTGGAAACACATAATCTATTATGCTTGAGTAAATGGGCGGTGGGACAAACTTTAGGAGAGAGAAGAAAAAGAAATATTGAGTTACAAAGGACAAGAAATTGTTGAGATCTGTGATCGCTAACGTCCTGAAGTGATACACGGTGAATAGAACAAGGAGAACCGGAACAATCAACCAGAATTCTCCTTAACCATTACCCCACGCCAAGTTGTCTCTTAACGATGAAATATTTTCATTATTCCATTTATTATTCTGACAGTTGTTTTCATAGTATATTGTTTCAGACTCATGTCTACATCTTTGTTACCCAAAATAAATAAGTTTTTAATGATAATTTTCTTCATATTTGTTTTACTTATTTCAACTGGCTCCTCACGCAAGCCGCTAGTGGCCCGCTGGCGGGTCGCCGATGGTAGCACCAGCGGTCCTCTGGTGGCACCGGATCGGCAATGCTCTAAATTCTGTTGTGCTTGTTCAATTTCCGCAGTTAAGCATTTTGCTTTGTGCATTATTTTGATTATTTTCATCGTCTTTCGTATTTTGACGTCACGTTTCAGCCGACACAGTCTTTTTTTGGTTTTCCTTAGAAATATGCTTTATGCAGAAAAGCATATTTATATACAGGAGTTCAATCATTTTCGATTCTGATAAATATTCTTGCTCTTAACTCTCGCACGATTGTTAGTGAGTCTATTGATATCTTCGTCAGAGACATCGAGATGTAGCGTAGTAATTCGCGAGACAGTAAGTAAGGTCACGTTTACTTATCATCTCTCAGTTGCATCTCTGTCTTTGGATAGAGTGCGCTCAGAGGCTTCTCTGTCAAAGGACAGAGGGGCAACTGAGAAAATTATACTGAAAAGTGCCCAGTCCTGGGGAAGTTGCCCTAGGTCGCGCCCTCCCATTGCACCAGAGGGGGAATCGCACCCAGGCCAGCGCAACCGACGGTTGTGGGGGCTGAGGGAAATTGTTGTTCCTGTACCGGGCGTACGCGTTCAGGTTCACAACTAAAAACAGACCTTGTGTCACAACTCGTCCTAGTGGGGGGACAGAGTAAATACTGTAATTAGCGAGACAGGTTTACAAAAGCATTTTAATTCAATTCATTCCTTCTTGACGATTCATGAATCTATCAGTGTGCTAAAATTGATTTAGTTCACGAAATAACCGCAGAATTTACAGCAGAATCATGCTTAGATTTATTCAATTTCTCATTTCATAAGTGTTTGGTTTGTTTTATTTTACTGCATATGAACCTCAATGGGTTATTTACTGCCGACAAGATTTTTATTGCTGGTAATATTTTTTTCAAAAAGTATTTCTGGTAATATTTTCCCCCAAAAACATATTGCTGGTAATATTTTCTTTTTTCGAAAAATGTATTGCTGGTAATAATATATTGCTGGTAATAATTTTTTCTTGAAAAAAAATTATTGCTGGTACAGAAATATATTGCTGTTATTAAAAGCTATTTTTATTCGCTTTGACCCCAGTGTTGGGGTTAACTATTTGCCCATAGCTGGGACCCTAACAGGTGCTACCAACCCGGGTCAGGGCGGATTTGAGAACACCAGCAATTAAGAGATGGTTCCACTCTCCTCAAATCCTCCTGATCAAAAGCCTTGCTGCTGTAGTTTATCGTCTTACCCTGGACGTCAGAAGTGTTAATTTATTTTTAAAAAATGTTAAACATAAATAGGTTTTATAAACTGATTCTATTCTCAAATTGGAATCAGCTAGACAAATAATAAATTTATTTTATCAATACTCCAATAGCTTCATGTCTCGCACATCTCGCCTGTGGAACTCCCTTCCTTATTCCTGTTTCCCTGACAAATACAATCTCCAACTATTTAAGTGTAATGTCAATCGACATCTCCAGTTGCCTTGATCTATCCACTTCCCTTCTCCACATCCTTTCACCTTTCATTCCTATCTGCTCTCGCTCCAAATCTTCTGTAACCCCCTTGCCTTGATCGATCCACTATCTTTCTCCACATCCTCTCCTTTACCACTCCTATCTGCTCTTCCTCCAAACCTTCTGTAACCCCTTGTGTGCTAGTGGCTTCCAGCCTTGCTTGGGGTGATAAGCTTAAAGCAAAATTTGCGTTTAATCTGACTTTAAATGTAATTTTATAGTAAAATCATTCTCAGTGTTTTTCTATTTTCAGGATTTACTTAATTTTTTATTTTGACAGCAATTCTTCGTTAATGTATGCTTCGCTCAAGAAACAAATTTTATCTATATTTTAATTAGTTATTCTTGTTTAGCTGCAAAATACATTGAAAATATCATGTCTGTGAGATTCTACTCAGATTGAAAATAACACCTTTAAATAAAATCGCTAATACTATGACTATTATTGCAAAAATGAACTGATAAAATAAATACTTACGCTGGTATTTAGCGTTTTCCATTAAGAACCCCCCCACGCACACGCGCGTTGTAATGCTGAATTTGAAAACAAGAACAAAATAAATAAATAAATAATAAAAATACCTTTGATAATACCCAGAAATATGATTGAAAAACTAGTAGGGGCCACCCAATGATGACTGAATTCCCTAGAGTATTTATTTTTCTTCTTTCTATCGTGTTTCTTCAGGAATTGGATGATTATGACTCTCCACAACTTCATATCTCTTGTTGCTCTTAGCAACGTTTGTCT
Organism: Acanthosepion esculentum; assembly: GCA_964036315.1. NCBI lineage: Eukaryota > Metazoa > Mollusca > Cephalopoda > Sepiida > Sepiidae > Acanthosepion > Acanthosepion esculentum. Next base: position 5,739,854 of record OZ038480.1, on the reverse strand, counting down.
TTTTTTCATCCCACATTCCTCCATACATTCACTCAAGCTGGTCAGGATGGTGGCTTGCTACTTTCCGTTGTTCGTTCTGTCTTCGATATGTCCCTGTGAGTGTTAAATTCTCCAATCTCTCCTTCTTCATTATGTGTACAAGAAATTTCAACTGTCTTTTTCTGATTTTGATTCTGAGTCCAGGTGTCCCTTTTGTTTCCATTTTTAGGTTGCACAAGTATATGTCATCTAATGAGAATCGAATTGTAATGATTTGAAAAAATAGTTTGCAATTCATTTTGTCCTATTGCGAGGTGCGAGGGCAGCGTTCTTATTATGGTTCAGTGACTGTTGGAATCATTTCCTTAAACGCAGATTCTAAGCCAATGGAAATTTGTAGGTTTCGATGTATAGCCTTTGCTATCAGACTGTCATGTAGGAAGAAAATTAGTAACTACAGACACCGAGGTTCGAACGTGACACTCTGGACTTATGAATATATGTTTTCCGCCTGGTGTATAAATAACGGTGTCAGGCTACTGACTGCGCTGATTATTGAGTGATTATTGAGTGGAACTATCCAGTCGAATTAGTGTGAATTATTGTGCGTCGATGATTTGGGTTTTGATTTAGGATTTACCAGACGTTAAGTCAAGCCGCGCTACTAACAAGGTATTCACTGAAATGGTTAATTATCTTTGGTTGACTTTTACTTCTTTGCTCTTGTTAAGTATTTATTTACGGTTGTAATTAAATACTATTTTATTTTAACATTGAAGTCTTGAGTTATACTTAATTATTAATGGCCAACGTATGTTACAAAACAGACCCAACTGTGCTTTCGTTTCGGCATCTATTCCTCTTTATTACTGGTGTGTTTGTGTGTGAGTGGTTTAACATATGGACTGAGTTGCCTGATTGAACGATCTATTGGCACCGGTGTGTGTGTCGGGGGGGGGGGAGGTTGAGCGTACGTAACTATATCAACACCGAAACAGGATACTTATTTACTAAGCTTATTTTGGTATAGGGATACGAATCTGAAGCACCAAGTGAAAATCGAATCCATTACTCAAGAATAATAATTTGTAAGATTAACTTAGATCACGAAAAGACGCTTAGGTGTTTGAAAAAGATGTTTACGAAGCGTGGTTTAGATTTTTTTTAAAGAGAATCCTTCATCAGACCGTATAGACTGACAATCAAGGAGCTTTATTAAATAACAAATCGCATATCACTTGAATGCTTCCAACAACAACAGCAACAACAACAAGAAAAATAAGTAGTTTATGTCACTAGAAGGGAAAATAATATAATCAACATGTGGACTTTCCACACTACCAAAAAACGAAAGGTTTCGAAGGAAACCCCCATCAACACTAGAAATAGTTATAATAATTTTGGGACTTGAAACTGTGTTAATAAAAAAGATTCAACCGATAGCAATTGTAACTGTTCGGACAATTGATTTTAACATTCACCATTACCATTAGTACCATTCTCACAAAGTAACCGCCATCTAGTGAGTATTGAACCACTCAGTAATGATTAGCTGGGACGAGGGAGTATTGATGCCTTTCCCAAGGGCATTAATGCGAAATTTGAATATCAACTTAAAAAAAAAAAATACAATTTATATCAATTTATTCAATTTCTTTTAAAGTTATAAATTTTGATCAAAGGATCTTATCTACGAAATGATATTTATACATTGTTCTAAACTGTTACTTAACACTTGAAAATGAAATTCAAATTTATGATCAAGAAAATACAAGCCAGTCTTTTTACGCAGAGATTCTGACCCATAAAGTAATGATGAATTTATTAATTTAGATCTTGTTTGGCGAATTTATGTGGTTGTTCGCAACGGGGGTCGCGACAGAGAGTAGCCAGTATTGTTTGTGGATAAAACAGCTAAGTTAATCGTGAAAGTGAGACAGGAAACAGCGCGTGAGTGGCGGGACAGAGTGAATAAGGGGTGGGGGATGGAATGAAACAGATAGCTCAGGGGGCATTGAGATAGATAGATAGATAGATAGATAGATAGATAGATAGATATGAACAGACTGTGATATATAGTTATGAAGAGACTGTGATAGATAGATAGATAGATAGATAGATAGATAGATAGATATAAACAGACTGTGATAGTTATGAACAGACTGTGATAGATAGATAGATAGATAGATAGATAGATACATACATACATACATACATACATACAGACTGAAATAGATATATATCGAAAAACTGAGAGAGAGCGAGAGAGTAGAGAGAGCTAGATAAATAGTTAAGTCGGTATATATATATATATATATATATATATATATATATATATATATATATATATATATATATTTAGTTGGAGTGATGTGAGTTTGTGACCCTGAGTTTCACGCTTTTGAAAACCCAGCAAGCGTGAAACCCAGGGTCACAAACTCACATCAATCCAACTAAATATGTTAGCTCTATCACTGATACTGAGCGCTTTTCAATAAGTACCGCGCATATATAATATATGAATAATATATATATATACATATATATATATATATATATATATATATATATATATATATATATATATATATATATATATATATATATGTATATATATATATATAGAGAGAGAGAGAAGAGATAGATAGATAGATAGATATTAACAGATAGTGATAGTTAGATAGCTGAAATAGTCTGAGATAGATAAATCGATCGCTAGACAGATATTAAGAAAACTTTTTAGTATACAAAAAGAAAATGTTAGAATTCTTTTCGCAATTGAAGTTAACAGCGATAATATTAATTCCCCAATTCATACTTAATAAGATGAAATCTAGCAACACTCTTCTCATTTTCGCGATAAACATTATCGATTATTACTTATTTACGCTTAATGGTTTGAGATTTCCCAAAATTACAACGGAAATAAGTTGAAAAAAGACACGAATTAATAATTGACTGTTGTTTGTTCGAAGTCGATCCCATCTACTACTTGTAACAGCAGTCGTAGTGTAATAAAAAGAGTAACATAATGGTGGAATCGTGGAAAACAGAGAGAAACGGATATAATTTTGTTTTAATAAATCTACCCCAAGCAAGGCGACAACGCCACTAAGATGTAAGGAGATACTGGGAATGAAAGAGGATGGAAAGATTTTAGAAGGCACGGGGAAGCAAATTCTAAACAGGAAACAAGAGATAACCCAATTATTCCTGTTGGAAAGACCAGGGTGAAGTGTAAACTGGGTGATAGACAAATCTATCTACACGTACTGAGGAGAAAAAATCAGTAAATAAAATTTCCGTGCGAGACTTTAGGAGTATAGAGCTGAAGTAGACTTTACAAGGAACCGGAAACGCAATCCTAAACAGGAAACAAATGATGAAAGACCAGGGGTGGTTGTGAACCAGCGATAGGCGAACCTGTCTATTTGAGCCATGTGACGTTTCTATGGCAAAATCGTCGCTGTAAGGCGGACTCACGATGAAAAGATAGGAGAATTCAACACTTGCTTGGTTTGAATATCAGATGAAGTGGCCTGTGTTTACCTTACACTGAAAACTCTTGGAAAATCACGGATCTACTTCTTCGGGTGCCTTAACTGATTGCGAGATATCCTAAGAAATAGACCTCATTTGTAACGCATTTACCAGGCAGGTCGTAGCACCAGAAAGTTACTAGAATCATTATCAGTCATGACAATGAAAAAGCAAGTACAGATTTCTACACTATTTACATTATTCGGACTATTGTCCTCATCTTTGTTGTCATATTTATCTCAACATGTCGGCCGTCGTACGCTCCGACCTTCTTCAGGTAGTTGAAATGTCGAACTGAATGCCTTTATTTCGTTCGCTGGGGTAGACTGTTCTTGTTCCACATGTTTAATGGATGTCAGTTATCAGTTACCTCCTACATGGCACGTGGAACTAGAACAGTCTACCCCAGCGAGTGAAATAAAAGGGTTCAGTTCGACATTCCAACCACCTGAAGAAGGCCGGAGCGTACAACGGCCGAAACGTTATGGCAACAAAGATGAGGACAATAGTCCGAAAAATGTAAATAGTGTACATAATACCTCATCTCAGAAATATAGACAGATACTGAAAGGGCGAAATGTTGTAATAAATATGGCGACAAAGATGAGAACAATTGTTTGAATAATGTAAGTAGTGTACATAATACCTTATCACAGAAATATAGACAGATACTGAAAGGGCGAAATGTTGTAATAAATATGGCGACAAAGATGAGAACAATTGTTTGAATAATGTAAGTAGTGTACATAATACCTTATCACAGAAATATAGACAGATACTGAAAGGGCGAAATGTTGTAATAAATATGGCGACAAAGATGAGAACAATTGTTTGAATAATGTAAGTAGTGTACATAATACCTCATCTCAGAAATATAGACAGATACTGAAAGGCCGAAACGTTGTAATAAATATGGCGACAAAGATGAGGACAATAGTCCGAATAATGTAAATAGTGTACATAATACCTCATCTCAGAAATATAGACAGATACTGAAGGTCCGAAACGTTGTAATAAATATGGCGAAAAAGAGGAGGACAATAGTCTGAATAATGTAAATAGTGTACATATATGTAAATCATCTCAGAAATATAGACAGATACTGAAAGGCCGAAACGTTGTAATAAATATGGCGACAAAGATGAGGACAATAGTCCGAATAATGTAAATAGTGTACATAATACCTTATCTCAGAAATATAGACAGATAAAGATTTCTATCTTGGAAATATTCTAATAGACAATGAGAAATGGGGCATCGAAATCCGAAGGCGAATAGGAATAGCAACAGTTGCCTTCTAAAAGCTAAGCAAAGTATTAAAGAGCGGGAATATTTCGTTAGGAACAAAGATAAGAATGTTCTACTGCTATGTTTTATCAATCCTTCTCTAAAGCAAAGTATGCTGAACAAATTCCTGAAAGAACTCGGCACATAAAATAAGCTTTTCTGTTTATAATAGTATTTCTCTTTCTCTCAGTCTCGTTGTTTCTCTCTCTTCCTTTTACCTTGCAATATATGACATCTGTTCGGAAATATCCAACATTCAATATTAATATAGAAAAATAGTCGTAGTCTACTTCAAAGTAGTTCTCTTTGAATTCACACTTGCCTCTCGGTCGATTCCATTTTTTTAAATAATCTTCAAAGTCCTCTGTTAGGATCACTGTCAGCTGCTACGTCGTATTCTCCTTAATCTCGTCCACGGTCTTTAAATGGCGACTTTGGTATGTAAAAAAAAAACAGAATTAACAAAGAACCAAATCAAGACTCTTGTGTGCTTTACTAACTTTGTTGAAAAGATAAAAAACTGAACGAGATGTGTAGCATCTACTCGCATGGTAATTGTGAATGCGACGGTTGCTGGTGACATAATAATCCCACTGGGGAATAGCCCTTCACTCACGCGAAGTAAAGTGCCGTTGGGTAATCTGTCAATCTGCATCAAGGCCGCGCAACCGTTTCTCAATAAGTTCAAAATCGCTTGTTGTAATGGACAGATCGCGGACGTTTTTATAAGCTCAACTTTTCGTTATTTTACTTCCTTTCCCTCTTAAATTTAATTTCTACCAATTCCCCCCCTCTACAATTATCTTTTTTTATCAATGCAGATTTATCTGTCTCCCATTCTCTCTTTCCTTTTCTCTCTCTTATTCACTCTCTTTCTCTCTCATTCTCTCTCATTCACTCTCCTTCTTTCTTTCACATTCTCTTTCTCCTTCTTTCTCTCTCATTCTCTCTCTCCTTCTCTCTCACTCATTCTCTCTCTCCTTCGCTATCATTCTCTCTCATTCTCTCTTTCTCATTCACTCTCTCATTCTCTCTTTCTCATTCACTCTCTCCTTCTCTCTCTCATTTTCTCTCTCCTTCTCTTTCTAATTGGCTCTCTCATTCTCTCACCTCCTCTCTCATTCTCTCTCCGCTTCGCTATTTCCTTCTCTCTCTCCTTTTTTCTCTCATTCTCACTCTCCTTCTCTCTTTCTCATTCTCTCTCCTCTCTCCCATTCTCTCTCCTTCTTTCTCTCCTCCTCTCTCTCATTCTCCCTCTCCTTCATTCTCTCTCTCTTTCTCTCTCTCACCTTCTTCTCTCTTCTCTCTCTCTCTCTCACACACACACTTTTTCTTTCTTGAAATTGCCTTACCTTCTTTATCCTTCTTTCTATCACTTCTCTCTTTCTCTGTCTCAGGCTTTAAATCCCCTTACCCCAGCAAACTCCTTTTCCCCAATTTTTTCTCTTCCTCCTCAATTTTCGGATATATTTATCAACTCATTTCTCGAATTCCCTTTGAATTTACTCCCTTTCTTTCCCCTCACACATTTTCTCTTCATCCTAAATCAACAGACACATCTTTCCTTTTTTTATTCTTCCTTTTTTACTTAGGCACGCTACTATTTTTTTATTCTTCTCCTTTTCCTCTTTTTTTTTTAAAACAATGCGGATCGTTGTCGCCAAGCAGTCATGTTTTCGTTACGGATTTTTAAGCCGAAGAATCAAACAGAGAAACCCCCTTCTAGCGTTCATTTGTAGCAATTTGTAGTTCCTAGAGCCAGACCATTACAACCCATGATGTACTACGCTCGGAACTGCCGCCATCTCCGCCTTTTATTGCCTGTCGGTCACTGCCACGGGGAAATGGTTTCACAGACTAGCCACTTAGGCCGTAAATATCAATCCGCCGCCGCATATAGTGCAAAGTGATGGACCATGGAGTGTATCCCGTTGCGTTTAGTGGGTGTAGGATAATGACAAAGAGGGAAAGCGGTTGAAACAGCATGTTGTTGTAAAATTAAAACAGAATGTGACATATTTTGTCAGTCAGTGGCATAAGGAGCGTCTCGTCTGTTTGTCTTCATTTCTTTTTTGCATTACGCGTAAGTTTCCTTTTTCTTTTCATGAATTTTGAATTCGTTAAATAAATATCAAGACTATTCCTGCTTGTTTTATACAGGTATTTATTAGCTGAAACTGGTAAAACTAAAAATGAGAGAACGTTTCTGAACATGAGCATAGGTACCTCCGTGAAAATCGCGAGCATGACAAGAACGGCCTGAAACTTACTGAAAATATTTTTTTCATCTTAAATGTATATTTCATTATTAAGAAGAAATACCAAAGTATTTTTGATTATTTTTTTTAAATATTTTACTCATTCTTAGCATGTCCGAAATTTTAGTTAAAAATCTTGTTTTTTTTTTGTCAGTCATTTTTTAAAAATTTTGTAAACTAAGTTAAATTCCTCGTTTAAAGTTCGTCCATAAACCAATTATACGTTCTTCTAAATTTATTTTAAGAAAGTTAGAAAATTTAAAGTTTATTTAATATATTTTGAAAGAAACTCTTATATACTTTCTTCACAGAAAAATGTTGTTTAAAATAAAAGTGAGACGTTGGCGAATGACAAGTGCTGAATGATGACATTCAGCTAACGTGAGATTCGAGTTATAATACGAAAGGACGGAATTGACATTTTAAGTGAACCAGTTTGTACCTCGTAATTATTGAAGTTAAAAAAACAAAAAAACTTTCAGCATTCCAATTTTTTTTATTTTGTTTTTTAGTATGTAGCTTTCACCATAAGTTTGTTGATACTATCTGGAGAAATTATAAATACTATAAAAAATAAATTAAAATACAAGTGCAGTCAGCTGTTTGAGGGCCCCAATAGCCAACCCCCAAACTTAAATAAAGTCAATTCAGATCTGCTATGATAAAAAAAAATTGTGTTTTTTTTAAAAAAAACAAAAGAAAAATCTGCAATAAGGAACTTTAAACCAAATTAACTTTGACATATCTGGTCAGTATAAGTAGTACCCTTCAGCGTCACAACTACCCTGGGTACATGGCAGCAGCCCACAAAAACTGGGATAGGCGGGTACAAGAGGAGGACAACAACACCCAGAAAACTGTCTGCCTGCCGTATGTGAAGGGGTTATCAGAGAAAATACAAAGGATTTGCGGTCCATATAACATCAGGACAACCTTCAAAAACTGGACAACATTTCGCAGATATCTCTCCTGAGTAAGACCCCCGCCCATAAAGGAGAACATGACTAACGACTGTGTGTATGCCATCCCGTGCAGCTGCGGAAAGAAATATAAAGAGGAGACAGGCCACCCTCTTATGGTAAAGCTTCAAGAACACCAGAAAGCTGTAACACGAGGGGAAGTAGCTGACCACATATGGAGAGAGAAGGGAGATCACCGCCCTCTGTGGGATCAGGTTGAGATCATAGACAAAGAATACCATTGGAAAATACGTAAACTTAAGGAATCAGCACATATGCTAGGACACAAAAATCTCTCGACCAAGCATAGAAATGAATACAATATGGAAACCAGTAATAAGAAGTGCCAGAGAAAAGCGATGATAACAACAAAAATTGCAATATGAGCTCTGGTAAAAACATATATTGATAACAGCAAAAATTGCAATATGAGCACCGTTAAAAATCGGTTGCTGAAGACATTAGGTTTATAATACCCAGAAAATGGCCGGAGCGTAAAACGGCCGAAACGTTGTAATAAAAATGGTGACAATGATGAGGATAATAGTCCTATTAATGTAAATAGTGTACATAATACCTCATCTCAGAAATATAAACAGATACAAAAGTTAGAATGTTCTAAAAAGGACATTTTTTTTTAAATAATTAAAAAATACTTTGTTCTTTTCTCTTAATAATAGCATAAACATTTAGACGATAAAATTTTGTTTTCGTCAAGTTTGGCGTCTTTTAGATCATGCTATCTCATTTTTTAGCGATTTCACAGAGGTACCTATGTAAGAAACAATTTGACAACATAAATATTCAGCACAACTAAATCTTCTACTATTTACTTTGTTTACTTACTAAGCCTTGATTAGTCTAGCACAAGGTTACAAGCTGCAAAGCGTTATGTATTACTTGCTATCAATGCGTGATCAATAATGATGTCCGTGTAGAATAAAATAATATTTTATATGTTTTTAAGCTTTTCTACTATAGAGGGTAGTCATTATTGAAGAAGTTCTACTCCTTTTTTGTGCCGTGTCTCTTCAGGACGTGGGAAATCATGGCTCTCCACAATTTCCTATCCTTTGTAGTACTTAACAATGTTTATCCCATTCCTTGTTCTGCCATCCTTGTACTCACGCTCGTTAAGCGGGTTATTCTCTGTTGCTCTTTGCCCCTTTTGCTTTTAGTAGATCCCGTGTGTCATATTCTCCAAACCTTCTTTCCTCATTGGGAGGCTGAAACATGAAAATGCAACAAAAATCTTTGCAATGGTTACTTTAACATTTTACACAATTGTGACTGTTTACCGAGCATTATATTAAGTACATTTTGCAACTAAAGCCCACTTGATGGCGTTGTAGAACGCATTATAAAATTATAAAGGTCTCGAGCACTCTTTCTTTTTCCCCCGCTTCCACCACAGAATGCTGTAGTGACAAGACGTGTCTCATTTTCCCTCTGTGGAACACTTAGGCACACCACATGTCGCTTGTCAAACCACGCGTAGCATAAACCCACTACGTTGTCCAGAAAATAATCATGCGACCACAATAATATTTCCACTACTGCACGTTTCCGAACACAGCCGTCTATCAGGACGACTGGCAAATCTTTATTACAGGCGCCTGCTCAACGCACAGCATGCAACTCTACTGAGCGGACCTTAGTTACAGATTCTGGGAAATAGCGCATAATCTTGCATGACCAATTTTTAAAAAACATTTTGACTTTCTCTCCCTAAGGGAACCCAATACGTCAATTCGGAATTTAAAGATTTTACCAACTGCTGCAAAATCATTATCAATAGCAAAACAAGTACATTTAAACACTTTTAAACCAATTCACCCCATGCAAGGCAATAATGCCACTATGACACAAAGAGCTACTGGGAGTGAAAAAGAATGAAAAAAAAAAAAAAGGAATTGGAAACCCAATCGTAAAAGGCTAAATCAGTATTTCTGTTCAAAAACTGGGGAGGAGTGTGAAACGGGCGATTGGCAAAGCTATCTACTCCTACTAAGAAAAATGAAATAGTGAATAAAATTTCAGAGTTCAGGCAGAGATATTAGAAGCATCGAGTTGAAGTAAGCTTTATAAGGAAGCAGAAACCCAACCATGAACAGCAAACAAGGGATTAACCTTTACTCCTACTCAAAAGACCAAGGAATGTAAACCGGACGATAGGCGAACCTATTTACTCCTATTGTTTGCATAATAAAATCTGACATACTACAAGTTACCTTTTCTATTTTTCAAATCTTTTTTAAAGATGCTATTTACATGTAAATTATTTCTTTTCAGTGCATGCACATACGTAAAGGAGGGAGAAAAAGCAAATTATTTTAATAACTATGATATTCTTGATAGGTTAAAATCCCAGTTGGAATGTTAAACAGAACCTACTTGTTAATATTCACTACTTTCAAGTTCAAAGGAATATATTTAATCGTTTGATTTAAAAAGAAAAAAAAGCGAAAGGTTAAGCAGCTATGAAAAAACCCACCAGACGTAATTTTCTGGTAACAAATTGAAATAATTCAACTGTTTTGTTCCGCTTGAATCTGTAACTCAACCTTTAAATCTATGCATTTAAGGAACATTGTTACAGGGTTTAATCTCATCCTGTGAACTTTTAGAATTAAAGTTTGAGAAGGAATTTACGGATAAGCATAATCCTAATTGTATCCTGCATTTAGTCAACATAATTTTCATTTCCAGATTCAAAGAATAATATTATTAATATCTGATTAATCTGTATTAATTTTTTTTTAAATTCAAATATAAAAGCAATAAACTATTCTGAAAATCCAGGCGAGAAATCATATCGTCTATTATATTGAAGAGTTATCTTTCCTTGATGTGCATAAGGTTGCAAAATGATAACAATGGATATCTGTCTCTATTTCTGAGATGAGGTAATTTACATCGTTCGGACTTTGTCCTCATCTTTATTGGCATATTCACAATGTTTTGTCCGTTGTATGCCCCGGACTTCTTCAGGAGATATTTGTTAGAATTTCGAACCGAATCCTTTATTTAGTCCACTGGGGTAGATTGTTCTAATTCCACGTTCCATGCCTTGTTTGGATATCTCAGTATCAGTTAATTTCCTTTAGTAACTCAACTCTCCAAATTTTTCTTCCCTCTGCTCAGTGGATAAAAACGTTGCTTGAGTAATCCAGAGTGACTAGACCCAACAGATATAAGTGCTTGTCATGAAACTTGAATGGAACCATAATTAATTTCGTATATTGTAACAGCTTATCTCAGTATCAGTGTGTGATCGAAGTACTACACACACACACGCACACACACACACACACACACACACACATACACAGAGGCACACACACATACATATATATATATAGTGGCCTGACTGTCGCCTCTAAGTGTTGACTTCTATGTTCACTTTTATATTTACACACGCTCTATCTCTGATATTGAGCACTTCATCCCAAAAATATAGCACATCTTAAGACTATATTTCTTTACATATATATATATATATATATATATATATATATATATATATATATATATATACAGAATGTTCTCGGGTTACGTCGGACCCAACGTACGGCCTTTCGTGGTTACGGTGCCATGTCCCATAATATAATACATCATCACGCGGCGAGATATGCGGAATACGGCGTTTCTTCACCGGCTGTATGCCATATTGGATTGTGCTACATTCGCGATCTCTCGTTTGTGTGGGTTTTTGTTTTTGGTGGGGGGGGGGACATTTTGCCCTTCATTATGACTCCCAAGCGTAAGGTAGACTCGTGGGTGCTTATGTAGTTGAGTTCCGACCTACGTCGTAAATCAGGTTACGTCGCGTGGTAGGAACGGATCACCAACGTAAGTCGAGGACCCTCTGTACATATATATATATATATATATATATATATATATATATATATATATATATATATATATATATATATATAGTCGTTCAAATAGTTCTAAGCTTCACCCAGAAGGAATTAGTGATACGAAACAGTTTTTCAATACAGTCCCCCTTGACATCAACGCACTTGGTTCAATGATGCTTGAGGATTGCAATCCCATCACGGAAGTAGGTCGCGTCCTGCTTCTCCAAAAACCCTCCACAGCACATATGATCTCATCTTCACGCTGGTGGGATTTGAGTTTTGGAAACAGGAAGAAGTCAGATGGAGCTAAAGCTGGTGAGTAAGGGGGATAGGGTAGTAATTCGAAGCCAGAGTTGGCTGCTTCAGCTTTTGCAACCTGAGCAGTGTGAACAGGCATTCCTCTGCTTTCCGACTTGATTCCTTCTTTAAGTTGTCTTAATTCTGATGCACAGTAATGTCTGTTAATGTTTTTTTTTCCTTTTCCAGGCAGGCTATCATGATTACACCATCAAAATAAAAAACAAACAAACAGATGTAATCATCTTGCCAACAGACGCTGCCTGCTTGAACTTCTTCGGGTGGAGAACCAGAGCGTTTCCACTGTTTGCTTTGAATCTTTGATTAAGATTCGAAGTGGTGAACCCAGGTTTCATCATGTGTTACTCATCAGGGATCAGCCGGGAATTAACCCTTTTCAGCTCCTGCTTTGTTGTCAGCATTTTTGTGACCCTTCTTGCAGACAGCTTACTCATCTCCAAGATCCATGTTAAAGTAGTATGGATTGAACCAAAACTAATGTGTATGGACTTAGCTATCTACTGAACAGTAAGACGTTGGTCACCCAAAACCATACGTTGAATGGCATCAATTTGTTCATCAGTGGTTGAGGTCTTTGGATGACCTGACTGAGGGTCATCTTCTGTGCTGTCTCTGTCTCGCCTGAATTCCGTAGCCTACTCTTTCACAGTTGCATAGGAACGGAAGTCCTCAACAAGTGTCTGTACCATGTCGTCGTGGATATCCTTGGGTGTCATAACTTTCATTTGCAGATACTTTATGTCTGCTCAGGACTCTGTTTTCCCCATTTTGAGATTTGTTGCATACCTCTCCCCTTTGTATGGGCCTCACCTGCACAGAAATTAAGACAGACATCTGAATTAGATTTCTAGCTTTATAAGAAGTGGTAGTGTGCTGCCACAATAAATATATTCAGTTCTGGCTCTTCATTCTGTGTGAGGCTTGGAACTTTTTGCACAACCCTCATATATATGTATATAATAGAGCGACCAGCCATTATAATATATATATATATATATATATATATATATATATATATATATATATATATATATATATATATATATATAGGGGGTCCATAAAGTTTGTGTGCACTTTAAAAAATGTGTAACTTTATTTTTATTTGCGATAGAAATAATTTGTGAAAAGGATTAGAAAGAAGTAAATCTATATTTTTTAAGGTTTTATTGAAATTTTATTTAAGTTTCCACATGTCCACCATTAGCAATACAAAGGGTAATAAGATTTTGCAGTTCACGGAAAACATTTGCCAACTGATTTACAGTAATGCCTGAAATCATATTAGTTATTTTAGCTATCCTTAAAATTAGGTACATTAAACTTTATAACATTTTTTACAGATTATTTCTATCGCAAATACAAATAAAGTTATAAATTTTTTTAAAGTGCACACGAACTTTATGGACACCCTATATATATATATATATATATATATATATATATATATATATATATATATATATATATATATATATATATATATATACAGTAGCGGCCATAATATAAGGAACGGAAACAACAAAGACATAAATATGTGTATTACTTATAAAGTAATGCATGATTAGCAATGACATTTTTACCGAATAAAGATTAGGGTGTAATGCACGAATATTATACAAAGTTACAAAAATTTACATAATAATTTTTTTAAAATAAAGATTAAATGGAACAAAGGAAATAAGCTACTGGACAAAAGTTAAGGAACGATCTTGTTAATATTTGATTGTGAATAAAATATCAACAAAATTTAATATTTGGTAAACATCCCCTTATTTTCAATGACTTCTCTGCATCGTCGACCACATGATCTAATTAATTTCTTGCAAAAATCAGCAGTAATTCCCCCCCATTCGTCTTTCAATAACTCCCATAGGGGATCCTGGTTTTTCGGGTTTCTTTTCTGAGCCCTTTCTCCAATTATCTTCCAAACATTTTCTATTGGATTCAGGTCGGGGCTCTGGGCAGGCCACTTCATTAGGGCGATTCCTTCTTCTTCAAATAAAGCCATAACCTTCCGAGTCTTGTGGCAAGGTGCATTGTCCGGCATGAAAATAAAAGATTCATAAAGATTATGGTGTAATCTTGGTACCACATGCTGCTGAAGAAGCCTTTTGTGAATCTCAGCATTGATATTGCCATGTACGCGGATGATAGGGCCAACTCCTGCAGGTGAAATCATTCCCCACACCATCACACTGCCGCCACCAAACTTAACGGTTTTCTTGACACAATGAGAAGACAGTCTTTCACCTGTTCTACGGCGTACGTAAGTTTTGCCCTCAGAACCAAATATAGTAAACTTGGACTCATCACTGAAATGAACTGTATCCCATTGTGCGTCAATCCAGACAACATGTTCTCTCGCATACTCCAGGCGTGCCCTTTGGTTTCGCTTTGAAATGAAAGGCTTCGAACCTGGAATACGGGCATGCAATCCTCCATTTTTTAACCTGCGAGCAACCGTTTTCCTTGAGATCTTATTATCGGTCTCTTCATTAAATTTACGGGCAATTGATATAGCAGTTTCAAAACGTTTTTTTGTAGATATTCTAATAATTCTTCGATCTTCTCTTTGCGATGTTTTTGGAGGTCTGCCGGTTTTGGTTTTGCATCTAACGTTTTATCGGTTTTATACCTGCTAATTACACGATGAACGACACTTTTAGACCTATGAACAATATCAGAAATTTCTGAGAGCGTTTTGCGTGTAGAATTTGCCATATTGCTTAAAAATAAAGTCCTAATGATAAATTAACTTTTACTTATTGTTGAAAAGCTCCATCGAGTTTTTTAATAATGTAAATTAAGAGTTTATGCAAATTATTAACATCGTTCCCTAACTTTTGTCCAGTAGCTTATTTCCTTTGTTCCATTTAATCGTTATTTTAAAAAAAAAGTATTATGTAAATTTTTGTAACTTTGTATAATATTTATGCATTACGTCCTAATCTTTATTCGGTAAAAAATTCATTGCATTACATTGCATTACTTTTTAATTAATACACATATTTATGTCTTTGTTGTTTCCGTTCCTTATATTATGGCCGCTACTATATATATATATATATATATATATATATATATATATATATATATATATATATATATATATATATATATATATATATATATATATATGTAAGCAAATGTGTGGATGTAGATCCGACGGTATGATGAAAATGTGGAAAAGACAAAGCAAAATCCGAATATATGAGTTTACTGTTTTTATTATGTTTTTGTTCTGTGCGCAGGTCTTCGTAGTTGCCGCCCACGCGACGCCAGCATATCCGACTCTAAGAAAGAATACTTGACTTTAGAATTTCAGTTTTTCTGTTTCTGACCAGTCCTGTATATATCGTCTCTCCATCAAACTTAAATCCAATATAATTATGTCTCCATTAACCATGTCCCGAAGAAGGTCTATTTGACCGAAACGTCTGACGTCGACAGAATAACAAAAACAAAAACATAATAAAAACAGTAAACTCATATATTCGGATTTTGCTTTGTCTTTTCCACATTTTCATCATATATATATATATATATATATATATATAGCGGGTTGTGTAGCGGAAAACAGCTCTGAATTAGAAATTGGTGAATCGAGTTCGAATTCCAGTCGAGTTCGTTACATTCACATGTATAAATACCCTTGGGAAAGATTTGAATCCATTTTCCCCTCTTTAGTTATGGATCAATTAGTAGGACTGACTAGGCTCTTTATCCTTGGTTGGCAGCCAGGCTAGGATAAAGGCAACTGTGAATTCAAAACCTGAGGACGACTATTTGGGGACCCCGCACCACACTATCGGCACTGGTTCGCTGGATTCGGTTCTTCCAAAAAGTGTGGAGCGTCTTGCATAAGCCGTAATCATTTTAATTCAAATCATATGTGCAGGTAGTCTGTTTAGTTCTAGAACCCTCTTACATCAAAGACGACGGGAGAGTCGCTCATATACTGAGAATAAAGTTTGGATGAGAATTCCATGGAATAGGGAATATTTTGAATGGATTTTATAAAAATGAACAAATAAACTAACAAAATAAATGGTGTAGAAATCTTTTTGTCAATTCTCAAGAAAATAGAGAATTCATACACCCAGCTTCATGTGTTCGGATTTTATTAAAATTCTAAAAAATAACTTTTTAAAACAATAAATATTGCCGAGAGAGTATACAGTAATACCGGTGTCAAGGTAAAAACTGCCCCTTTGATTTGGTTTGGTTTGGTTTAGTTGACGGCATATCAACCTCAATGGGTTATTTAATGCCAACAATTTTTATTACTGGTAATATTTTGTTTTGTCAAAAATCTATTTCTGGTAATATATTTTTCCTTCAAAAATGTATTACTGGTAGTATTTTTTTTCAAAAAGTATTGCTGGTAATAGTTTTTTCTCAAAAATGTATTGCTGGTAATATTTTTTTTTCAAAAACATATTGTTGGTAATAGTTTTTCTTTTCAAAATTGTATTGATGGCAATAGCTTTTTTTCTTCAAAAATTTATTGCTGTTAATAATTTTTTACAAAGTATTTCTGGAATTTAAACCCACCTTTATACTTTCATAGTGCCTTTACCCCATTTCGGGGTTAACTATTTGCCCATAGCTGGGACCCTAACAGGTGCTACCACCCCGGATCAGGGTGAACCTGGGAACACCAGCAATTAAGAGGTGGTTCCACGCTCCTCAAAACCTCCTGATCAGAGGCCTTGCTGCTGGATGTAGTTTATCGTCTTACTCAGGACGCGGATGTAGTTTATTGTCATACCCAGGACGGCTGCCCTTTTGAGACATCGTTTTTTTACGGTTACATATGTTAAAGTTTACCGCTTTTTTTAGAAATTGAATGTCATTTTAATTATTCCTTACAGTGAAGTTTAGTGGAACCAGTTAGCATAACCTCTGATGAGTGTTGTCAGGCGTTTATAAACATCTGCTAGCGAGAGTAAACCGTCAGTGGCGGAGAGGAGGGGGCGGTATTCAAAGAGAAACAAAAGATCAGGCGGAGAAAATCGAATTAGGAAACAACAGAAAGGCAACAAAAAGGCTGACCAAGAGACAAAAGTGAGCAATAGAAACACAAGTAAAAAGCAAAGATACAATTGGGAAGAAAACTGAATGGATAAGTTTAGAATAATGTAACGGTACGAAGGAAATTGATTGCTACAGAAAAGAGCAGATTACACATTCATATAAAAACACCAAAAGCGAAATAGATAAAAAAAAAAAAAACAAGAGTAAAGGTGAAAATAAATAATATTCTCAAAAGAATAGAAAAGAAAGAAAAGCTGAAAATACATAGCTGTTCAGTTGTAACCAAAAAAAAGGTGTTTATTCGAGCAATAAAAAATTTAACAAAACAACGACACTTTAGTGAATGTCATCGCTTCTATTAAGAGATAATTTGTTGTTTAGTAAACACTTTAAATTTTCATTGTTTTAATTTTTATCGGCAAATTGTCTTTCCTTGCTTTTCATGACGTTTCAACCACTGTGCAGGTGTACTTCATCAGGTGTCTTTTTCTAAAATTATTACTGGTGTTGTCAAAAAATGGTAATGATATATTTTTTAATTTCGTAAATACAATGCAAATAGAAATTACTCGATATTTATCTACGTGACTTATATAATGAACCTTTTTATACATCTTTATAAAAAATGAAAAAAAGGACATTTGTTATATGAAGAAATTATTCTTATAGTCCTTATGGGTATGTGGTATTGTAGCATATGGAGAATTGAATGTATAAGTTCTTGTAGTCAATGAGTAAATTGTACAAGACGAATGGGGTGTGAATCGGATTAGCTAATTTGGGGGATAGTTAGTGTTGACCAACCTCACCCACTACCTATTCGGTCACTTAATTGTAATTCAATTTACAATAAATCTACATATATAATGAAAATAATTGGCCCTCGTTCGATGGCGTTCCTTCGGAGGATTGGCGCGATTGCGTCTCGATTAAGGAACGAGCCTCGCGAAACGGAGTGGCTCTTGCAGCGTGTCTCACTGGCGACGGTTCGAGGTAATGCTTTCTCCATCATAGCGGCTGGCAGAGGATAGAAAAAATTGTTTATAGTTACGTTGTTCTGGAATTGTCATCAATGGTCGACTGAACTTGATTTGTTTCAATGACTTTTGTTTTGGTATTATTAGTTACTTTGATTTTTTCGATAAAAACATAAGTAAAATTTAGGACGGAATTTTATTAAAAAGTATTTTCAATATAACTTTGAACATTAACTTGAGTAAAAAAGGAATTTTGTAAAAAAAAAAATTCTACAATAATTAAAATGATGAATTTCATCATTACTTTAAAAAATTTAAGACATAAATAAAAACCTTTTATATGCTTAGAAATAACAGAAAATTCAAGTTTTATTGCGTCATTAGAAGAGTCCACTACATTGTTATAGTCCATTTCTGTGTAGGTGATTATTTTGGCAGGATGAAAATCGTTACAGCAAATATATGGAGTGTTTCATATATGGAAATGTATTCTTGTGTCTTCCTTTGTCTGATAGATATTTTTTAAATGGAAAACGATTTTCATGAAGGATTTCAGAAAAGCTGTAACCAGAGGTTGGCTTCTCGGCCTTTTGGCTAAGATCAAAGTGTAGTATCTGTTCGCAGATTACTCGCTGAATGATCGCCTTTAGGCCGGGAGCGATCACTGATACAGGCCGGTCGCAGGGATTCGTCCCTGCGCTGGTAGTATCGGGGCTACGTCTGACTAGCTATGACAAGCTAAGACCAGCCATGACCAGCTATGACTAGCTAAGACCAGCTCTGACCAGCTTGGACAAGCTAAGACCAGCTAAAGCACTGCGGCCCGGGTGAAAGCTCGGGTCCACTCCCCCTCCCGTCCCACGTTAAACCCCGACCTTGTGTCACAACCTGACCGTGTGGGAGGTCAAGTAAATCCACGGCCTTTTGGCTAAGATCAAAGCGTAGTATCTGTTCTCAGATCGCTCGCTTAATGATCGCCTTTTGGCTGAGAATCGATCACTGATACATGCCTGGCACAGGGATTCGTCCCTGCGCTGGTAGTATCGCGGCTACGTCTAGCTATGACCAGCTTTGACAAGCTCCACCCAGCTTGGACAAGCTCGGACCAGCTAAGACAGCCAAGACCAGCTATGATCAGCTCTGACCAGCTTGGACAAGCTAAGACCAGCTAAGATCAGCAAAGACCAGCGGCCCGGGTGGAAACACTCAGGACCCTCGTTAAAAACCGACCTTGTGTGACAACCTGACTCAGTGGGGGGTCAAGTAGATACCAAGTGTAGTATCTGTTCTCAAATCGCTCGTTTGATCGCCTTTTGGCTGAGATTCGATCACTGATACATGCCTGGCACAGGGATTCCTCCCTACGCTGGTAGTATCGCGAATACGTCTAGCTATGACCAGCTTTGATCAGCTATAACCAGCTTGGAGAAGCTATGACCAGCTAAGACCAGCCAAGACCAGTTATGACTATCTATGACCAGCTCTGACCAGCTTGGACAAGCTGAGACCAGCTAAGACCAGCAAAGTCCAGCGGCCCGGGTGGAAACACTCGGATCCCCATGTTAAAAACCGAACTTGTGTCACAACCTGACGCAGTGGAGGGTCAAGTAGATACCAAGTGTAGTATCTGTTCTCAGATCGCTCGCTTAATGATCGCCTTTTGGCTGAGAATCGATCACTGATACATGCCTGGCACAGGGATTCGTGACTGCGCTGGTAGTATCACGGCTACGTCTAGCTATGAACAGCTTTGACCAGCTCCACCCAGCTTGGACAAGCTAGGACCAGCTAAGACCAGCCAAGACCAGCTATGACTAGCTATGACCAGCTTGGACAAGCTAAGTGGGGGTCAAGTAGATACCAAGTGTAGTATCTGTTCTCAGATCGCTCGCTTAATGATCGCCTTTTGGCTAAGATTCGATCACTGATACATGCTTGGCACAGGGATTCGTCTGGTAGTTTCACGGCTACGTCTATCTATGATCAGCTCCGTCCAGTTTGGACAAGCTATGACAAGCTAAGACCAGCCAAGACCAGCTATGACTAGCTATGACCAGCTCTCACCAGCTTGGACAAGCTAAGACCAGCTAAGACCAGCTAAGACCAGCAAAGACCAGCGGCCCGTCTGAAAACTCACGGGTACCCACGTTAAAACCGACCTTGTGTCACAACCTGACTCAGTGGGCGGTTAAGTAAATACCTCTCAGATCGCTCGCTTTGTCGGCCTTTTGGCTGAGAGTCTCACTTGATACTTTCCTGGTGTAGGGATTCGTCCCTGTACTGGTAGTATCATAGCTACGACTAGATTGGACCGTCTCCGTCCTAGACCAGCTATGACAAGCCAAGACTAGCTATGACCAGCTTGGACCAGCTGTGATCAGCTTGGACAAGCTATGACCAGCCAAGACCAGCGGCCCGGGTGAAAACACTCGGGTCCCCACGTTAAAAACCGACCTTGTATCACAACCTGACTCAGTGGGGGTCAAGTAGATACCAAGTGTAGTATCTGTTCTCAGATCGCTCGCTTGATGATCGCCTTTTGGCTGAGATTCGATCGCTGATACAGGCCGGTCGCAGAGATTCCTCCCTTCGCTGGTAGTATCGCGGCTACGTCTAGCTATGACCAGCTTTGAAAGGCTCTGACCAGCTTGGACAAGCTAGGACCAGCCAAGACTAGCTATAACTAGCTCTGACCAGCTCTGACCAGCTTGGACAAGCTAAGACCAGCTAAGACCAGCAAAGACCATCGGTCCGGGTGGAAACACTCGGGTCACCACGTTAAAAACCGACCTTGTGTCACAACCGGACTCAGTGGGGGGTCAAGTAGATACCAAGTGTAGTATCTATTCTGAGTTCGCTTGCCTAATGATCGCCTTTTGGCTGAGAATCGATCAATGATACATGCCTGGCAGAGAAATTCGTCTCTGCGCTGGTAGTATCGCGGCTACGTCTAGCTATGACCAGCTTTGACCAGCTTGGACAAATTAGGACCAGCTAAGACCAGCCTAGACCAGCTATGACTAGCTATGACCAGCTTTGACCAGCTTGTACAAACTAAGACCAGCTAAGACCAGCAAAGACCAGCGGCCCGGGTGGAAACTCTCAGGTCTCCACGTTAAAAACCGACCTTGTGTCACAACCTGACGCAGTGTGTGGGGTCAAGTAGATACCAAGTGCAGTATCTATTCTCAGATCGCTCGCTTAATGATCGCCTTTTGGCTTAAAATCGATCACTGATACATGCCTGGCACAGGGATTCGTCCCTGCGCTGGTAGTATCACGGCGACGTCTAGCTATGACCAGCTTTGACCAGCTCCGCCCAGCTTGGAAAAGCTAGGAGCTGCTAAGACCAGCCAAGACCAGCTCTGACCAGCTCTGACCAGCTTGGACAAGCTAAGACCAGCTAAGACCAGTAAAGACCAGCGGCCCGCGTGAAAACACTCCGTCTCCCCACGTTAAAAACCGACCTTTTGTCACAACCTGACTTAGTGGGGGGTCAAGTAGATACCAAGTGCAGTATCTATTCTCAGATCGCTCGCTTAATGATAGCCTTTTGGCTGAGAATCGATCACTGGCACAGGGATTCGTCCCTGCGATGGTATTATCGCGGCTACGTCTAGCTATGACCAGCTTTGACCAGCTTTGACCAGCTCTGACCAGCTTGGACAAGCTAGGACCAGCCAAGACCGGCTATGACTAGCTATGACCAGCTAAGACCAGCTTGGACAAGCTAAGACCAGCAGCCCGGGTGAAAACTCTCGGGTCCCCACGTTAAAAACCGACCTCGTGTCACAACCTGACTCAGTGGGCGGACAAGTAAATACCTCTCAGATCGCTCGCTTTGTCGGCCTTTTGGCTGAGAGTCTCACCTGATACTTACCTGGTGTAGGGATTCGTCCCTGTGCTGGTAGTATCATAGCTACGACTAGATTGGACCGGCTCCGTCCTAGACCAGCTATGACAAGCCAAGACTAGCTATGATCAGCTTGGACAAGCTAAGACCAGCTATGACTAGCTTAGACCAGCTGTGACCAGCTTGGACAAGCTATGACCAGCCAAGACCAGCGGCCCGGGTGAAAACACTCGCGTCCCCACGTTAAAAACCGACCTTGTGTCACAACCTGACTCAGTGGGGGGTCAAGTAAATACCAAGTAGACACTTGAGATAATCACGCGTTTGTGATGGCCGAAAAAATAACGAAATACAATATAAATTTTCCTGAACGAAACAATACAATGAGTAGAATTTTTTCTTCGAAAAACATTCACACAAATCTTCTGTAAAATGCAGGATGCGATGGATAAATTGTCGTCTAAATTACGCAGCAATGAAAATAATATTTACATCTTATTTTAACAGATATATTTACCAAAACTGCATACGACTTCGGAATCACTTGTAACTCTTCTTGATGGTCTCCTTGTTTAAGTTGGTGAATGCTTCCATAATCCTTGCTTTGTTTATCTTTGGTGTTACAAGGAGTGTTGCTGGTCTTTCACTCAACTGCACCCTACACATAATAATCAAGGTGGTTGCAGGCTTGGGAGTTAGATGCCCAGATATAAGGGATGATGTAGTAGCAAAAATTGTCTGACAGCCATGACTGGGTTTTCCTGCTTTTTGTGGCATGGTGCAGAGTCCTGTTGTCACACATAGGGACTTTCAGCAGCCACTCTCATGACCCAGGGCAGCGCTACCTGCTGAAGGCACTTGATTTAGACATCCGTGTTGAGTCTGTGAGGCCCTGTGAGAAAATGGAGACATCACTAGTGATCACTCCAAAAACCTTTGTAATTACCATTATACTCATCCATCTCTGCACTGTCCTCAGATTGACATCCAAACACACTGAAATGTTCGTATTGGAGCTTCCGGTGCGAATGCCAAGCAGTACAAAACGCCGTTTCCAAATTTCTGGCGGAGTGAATTGCGCCATGGTGCTCTTTCTCTCACAGACGGTGCCCAACTGACCCTACTATACTGTACAGTCGACAAAATCTAAAACAAACTACGCGAATGAGCAAAATTAAAAATATAAAATGGCAACAATTTACCATCGCACTTTTTTTTTCTTTTTTTATTTATTTTTTATTTTTTTGATCATTACTAAATATGTGGGTAACTTTCCTATGAGAGGAATCGGTAAAAAAACCTAACCCTGACCGACGGGATAGTTTTATTGATTTCTTTTTGCTCTATCCTACTTCTATTTTACTACTACTACTGCTACTACTACTACTATTATTATTATTAGTAGTATTAGTAGTAGTAGTAATAATAATAACAATAATAATAAAATTTTGAAATGTCAAAAATGTGGCACATGAAGAATCAATAATTTCAACTGAGGTTGGAACCCTTGGTTTGATTGGAAAATGATCAGATAGACCCATTGAAGAGATCCCTGGTAGTCAATTCCTTAAAGAAATACAAAAAAAATGTTCTCATAAGTACAGCTCACATCTTACGAAGAGCTTTATCTCTGTGAAATGCGTGTTATCTTAGGTTATTTTTATTTTTATATTTTTGTTTTACAAAAATGCTCAGTGGAAAATGTCATGGCGCCATTTCTGATCTTAGGTCTCTGGTTGGGACCCGGAAGGAAATCAGTATACAAAAAAAAAAAAAAATAATAATCAAAGGAAATGTTAAAAATAATAATAACTTTCGCGAGTGGAGATTTCTTGAAATTAAACAGTTTAGATATCTGTCTGCTGCTTTACAGAAAATCACTGGTTACGAATTCGATTGTCACACTTCATATCAAACACAGAGCCTCGCGATATCGAAATGAGTTTGTCATTTTTTCTGGAAACTGATTTTTGGTCGTTATTCAATTCGTATAAAATCAAGGATTGGATATCACTATGAAGCATGGGTTTTCGGTCTTCTCCGAAGAGGAGAAACGATACGCATCTCTGTGAGAACCATACGGAGGTACCCACATCATTCATTTGTGATAGTCCTAAGTGTGTTGTGCAATAAAGGCTATGTCAAAACGTCCCTCGTCTTCTCAAGGAGGAGGGGTGGATTCAGGATCATGCCACTCCTTACATCGTGGGACTGGACACGGTGGTCAAGCTCTTGATCAATGAGATGGACCAGTGGAGGCTGTATATATTCCAGCTGGCTCCACTTAACCCAGTCGTTATTAACAGAGAATTTTCATGTTATCTCTCCTGATTGAATCTTCTGAACTAATTAGTCCAGGGTGTGGTCGAAAGAAAGGCTAACTAGTGACACCACAATACCTTGTTAGACACCTTCGTAGTAGATATGATGTCAAACAGGAACAATAAACAATTGATCCAGGCATACAATCGCTTCCTGACCGAGCTCGCAGCCACGCTGACCTGGTGTCTGAAGTCGCTATTATTGAATAACCGTTTTCTCTTTTTCTAATTTGAACATGATTTTTTTTAGAAAAAAATACCGATTTTTCCAGGAATTATCTGTTTAATTTTTTTTTTTCAATTACATTTTATGTTTCAAAATCTTGAATATTAATCGTATTTAACAATATTATGTATATTTGATGAACTACGGCAAGAACGAAAAAAATACGGATTTGCATTCCAGCAATATAAAATTTGAATTCTGACAATACTACTACTACTACTACTACTACTACTACTACTACTACTACTAATAATAATAATAATAATAATAATAATAATAATAATAAAGTAGTAAATAATGACTATAAATAATTATAAAGCCTGAAGTTTTTCTTATTTCCCTTTTATATAATTTATCCCGAGAAAAGGAGATCAACAAACATATTTTCTCGAGTGTCAAATTATCAAAGAGCTGCCCGTGGCTTGCGAGCCACAGTTTAGTTACCAATGCATTCAAATATTTATAGATTACTAACAAATATAAAGTTAGTCAACATTTCGGCTTTAACAGCACCTAAACACTTACATTTCTACGAATCTACATTTCCATTTCCTCACAAGTAATGTAAAGAAAACATTTTATAATGATTTTACCGAAAGAGTGATATTTTTTGATGATAATACGACTCCCTGTGTTTCTTTGGTGATCAGACAAAAAATTGTTGAATCTTAGCTGGGAAGAATTTCGTTATCAACAATTTCACATTACCATTTCGTTATCAACAATTTCACATTACCATTTATACCGGTTTTTAAAGAATTCACTTAATGGATTCACTTCAGTTCCTTGGTAGATTACAAAATACTTATTATATTATTAGTACGCCGCCATGTTGATGGTTTATATAAATTTATTATAGAACGGCCTTTGAATTTCTTAGATGAAAGATTGCCATTTGACTAGTATTTATTTAATCTTATTTCTGTTTTATTACAGCCTGTAAATAAACATTCGAAAATTTCAATGTCAACATAAGTGCATCAGTAAGTCCGTAGCCTCATGTTAAAAAAGAATTTATTTTATTCAACAAATATTTTTCAACATAATTTCTTTCTTTGTCAATAAACTAAATCCAGTCTTAAATATTTATCACATAGATTGAACATTGTATAACGAGAATTTCAGATCAAAAGACTGCTTACAATTGTGTGTCTAGTTAGAAACTTACTGATTCGCCGTCATATACACAAAACACAGATAAAAATACACACTCACACATACACATATATTAAAGGCATTTGTTTGTGTGTGTGTGTGTGTAAGTCCGGCTAAAACTAGAAAACTACAATAGTTATGACAAAGTAAATATGTATACAGACTCATTATCAACTAAGCCAGCTTTTTGTAAAAAAAATCATCGTCGTATGATTTGTATTTAACATTAGAATTCATTCGAAATTCTCAGAATTAAAAAGTAAAAACGAACGGTAAGAATTCTTATTCTCGAATTGGATTACCGTTCATTTTTACGTTTTTATTCTGCTAAACGCTATCCAATATGTATTTTTAAAATTTCTATTCTCTTAAATTTATTCTATAGTAAATAGAAGCGTAACTTTAAAAAATGAATATTAAAACATCAAAGTAAATTTAAAAGAAGAATATTAAATACAAAATATTTGTCAAAAAATTTAATATTTACTTATTTAAATATATATATGTGTGTGTGTGTGTGTGTGTGTGTGTCCGGCTACAAAATAAATATACAGACAAACCCCCCATCAAACCCCCCATTTTTTCGAAAATTAATTTAAATAAAATATATTTAAATTCGTAAAAAAATATTCAGCACGACTAATGTCGGCCGTAAGTCATGTCTGTCTCTTCTAATTTTTATTTAACTAAAGTTTTTCTTTTCTTTTCAAATACAAATACAAAGTTGAAATTTAAACAATCGCTTTTCAAAACTAAATTCCCAATGCATCCTGCTTGCTTCTACTCTCTTTCAAAATAGTAATTAAATTCATTTACAGAGAAATGTTTGCCAATGTAATGTTTAAAAGTAAAACTTTATTTACTTTAAAGAAATCTAAATTCACCTACAAAATAAATAGTAAATAATTATTTTTTTTACAAGTAAGTCTCGCTATAGTTTTTGCTTGAAAAAATGATTAAATTAAATGTTTAAATATATCTTACTTTAAGTTTATTAACTTTTTTTATTAATAATAATTTGAAAAAAATTTAATGAACTTTTATCTAAGTTTGATTTGTTTGAAAACAACATTAACAGAGTATTTCTATTAGTATTCAGTTCGAAATATGCAGTAACTTTTTGAATAAAAATAAAGCGATGCCCAGCCCCCTAAGAACCCCTAGCATGGTATTGGTAGTGTCGTATTTTCCTAAATTTAGTTTTAAAAAAACAATTTTAAAAAGAAATGACGTTTATATTTCAAACACTGAATAAAAACTTATTTTCATAAGATGGCGGAAAAATATCAATAAATTGTCAATAATAAACTATTATTCAGAGATGTTCTGAGCAACTCCGGGTATCCCCGCTAGTATATATATATATATATATATATATATATATATATATATATATATATATAAAATTGGAGATTGAGATCAACATCCAGCGGCGATAGTCTGTTTCATGCTTAAACGCAATCTTCAGGCTATGCAGAAGCGTATTTACATACTCTTTATCCCTGATAAAGAGCACTTTCATCGATAAATATAGGATACCGTAAAATTATATTTTTATCATATATCTATATATATATATATATATATATATATATTTATATATGTGTGTATGTGTGTGTACTTATATATATGTGTGTGTGTGTATTTATATGTGTGTGTGTGTGTATTTAGGCAGCAAATTCTCTTTTAGACATATCAGATTAAATAAATTGCAAACATTATGTTTACTTATTTTTATCATAATCCTTTCGTATTCACGAATATTTTTCCGTATATAACGATTAAATAAGACAAAGTCAATGGTTTCTCTAACTAAAACATTAGTGAACAGATTTTCAACGTCAAGTGATGCTATGGTTTCATTATTACGTTTTTCGGTTTTAAATATTGGTGTAATTAATTGATTAAGCGTTTTAGTTACTTGGTTGACAGGAGTCGGAATTTGGGAGATATAGGGCGGAGTGTAAAGCTAGGTTGGTGTGTTCTGATATATAATGGACTACATAAAAAATTGAGATTGATTCACGGTACCAAAACATAATTAAACTTCAAGAATAACAGCTAATTACCACAGAAGCAGAAGTCCGTGATCTACTTAAGGCTGAATCTATAAAAGACAGACATGATAAAAGGAAAAATTCATGTAAACTCCTAAATAAATCACTAAAGACTGCTGAAAAAGAATTACGCAATTTGTAGATTTTTACAATGAAGTCTCCTGAAGAGTGGATTTAATCTCAGAGCAACTCAAAATAGAGACAAGAGAAATGAACATTTAACTTTATTTATTTATTTATTATTATTGTTATTATTATTATTATTATTATTGTCATTATTATTATTATTATTATTATTATTATTATTATTATTATTATTATTATTATTATTATTATTATTATTATTAATTCCCTATCTCTTGATATCGTGTATTATAAATACAAATGCTGTTTGTCCTAAAAGCGTTATCTTCCTGAAATAAACTGGTCGACCTTTTTATTTTAGGACAAAAAAGAAAGATAGATGTATATAAATTAATAAATGAAGAGTAATTTTTCATCTCGAAATATTGAAAGCAAAGAAACAAAAAAACGAAACCTGGAGAAACGACCATATCACATTGTTGTCGATTCGTTCTACTGAATTGATGTAGATTCCTGTTTGTTTGTTTTTCATTTGGAATGATATGAACGGATGTTTGCTTCCGCGCCCCGCCACCCGCTGGACAGTCTTTTCGACATTTTGCCTCGAAAAAAATAGCTGAGATTTTCATTGTGTTTCTTTTCTGTCTTGACAAATGGGAGAAGAATAAATTGTGAATGCCGTCTGCTCCCTCCTCGATTGTTTCAGTCGACATTTGCAACAGCTGCCTAAAGGTACTGAGCCTTGTCGTTTACAAATCTATTTTACTAGTGCTGTTCATTCTGGTAGAAGCAGCTACATTAATTCAAATGTCATATTAATTAGAATATTAGCAGGTGAAACAGTACCTGAGCCTAATTGCTCCAAATGAAATCCGTTCTTTACCCCTTTCATTATCACTGTTGTAAAAAAAGGTGAGCTAAAACACTCTTCAATATTCGAAGAAGCGTTCTTTCTGAGAGTTAGAGGGAGAGGGAGAGAGAGGAGGAGGGAGAAAGGGGGAGAGAGGGGGAGAGGTAGAGAGAGAGGGGGGCATGCATGCAAATTTATTTTTTCTGGGAAGTTGATGTCTTTTTAATTTGGGGCTAATTGTTGTTGCCCCGTTACATTCGTACGACATTGGAAAATCGGAAAAGACTCCAACAATTAATACTATATCATTTATTTTCCTGAACTCACATTACATCGGTAAAATAAGCTGTGTATTCATAGTTTAGCCTACCTGTTTGACCTGCCAACAAACAACACTGGAAAGTTTTTGGAGAATTTCATTTACCTACGTTGTAGAATGTATGAAATAATAATAATAATAATAATAATAATAATAATAATACTATTCAATCACTTACTCTACATGGATGATCTCAAAATCCTTACCAAAGACGACAATGAGTTGCAGGATCTTCTCAATACTGTAAAATGTTTCAGTGACGACATAGGTATGGCTCTCGGATTAAATAAATGTGCAAAAGTATCATTCAAGAAAGGCAGAATTACAAAAATGCACTCAATAGATTCAGATTTTGTTACAAAGATTAGGGAACTGGAACAAGAAGAAGCCTATAAGTACCTAGGAATTAGCGAAGGAGATGGAATATAGCATGCCCAAGTGAAGAAGATAAGAAAGACCGTCTGGTACTGAATACAGAACTGAATTAAAAATAAAACAGAATATCAGCCATAAACACATTGGCTGTCCCTGTGGTGCAATATAGTTTCAACATCCTTAACTGGACCATAGCTGACATTAAGCGAATGGACGCCAAAACGAGAAAGCGTCTCACCTGCCACCGCATGCATCATCTTAAGGATTATGTTGATCGCTTGTATGTGCCCAGATCCGAAGGAGGTAGCGGATTAATTCAACTAGAACTGTCTTAAAAAAACTACAAAAGATACCGATTACAGAAAACTGGATGATGATCTGTGGCAAAAAAAAAAACGTGAAAGAAGTAAGAAAATTTATTCAGTAATAAAGTAAGCCAACAAGTTCAAAATGGAGTTTCAAATGGTTGAAGAAATGCAACTAAAAAATACACCTACAGCATATGCAGAATACTTTAAAAAAAGAAAGCAAAGGTACAGATACGACGGCAAGATAAACCGCTTCATGTTCATTACTTCCCCCGTACCAAGCAGGCTAGTGTAGAGGAACCCCGTACCCCTCAGTGGCTAGGTAGTCCAGGGTTAAGAGCTGAAACCGAAAGTTTTATTCTTGCTGCACAGGACCAATGCTTGCTAACTAGAAATTACCAAGCACACATGCTGAAAAATTATGTTAACCCAAAATGCAGATTCTGTGATAAAAATCCAGAAACAATTGACTTGAATCAGGTTGCATAGTGTTAACATCCACTGAATATAAAACTCGGCATGATAATAATAATAATAATAATAATAATAATAATAATAATAATAAAAAAATAATAATAAATAATAATAATAACAATAATAATACTAAATAATAATAATAATAACTAGAAATTATCAAGCACATATACTAAAATATTGTTAGCCCAAAATGCAGATTCTGTGATAAATATCCAGAAACAATTCACCATCTTGTATCAGGTTTCAAGGTATTGGCATCCGCTGAATCTAAAGACGTCATGACTTATTTGCATTGGAAATTATGAAACTTTTACGGAAAGGAAACTGCAAGAAATTGGTCACCAAACAAACCCGGTTACAGACATCGGACCTGTAAGAATTTTATGGGACTTTAAAATACACACAGACAAAAGAATCAAAGCTAATCGCCCAGACATCGTGAGTGGAGATCGCAAAGGCAAAATGTGCCTTCTTAGTGACATGGCAGTCCCAGCATGGTGTCATGTATCTTTGAAGATCTTCAAAAAATATCAAAATACAACGAACTTGAAATCGAAATCTCAAAAATGTGGCACATAAGGACATCACCAATTCCAGATATTGTTGGAACTCTCGGATTGATTGGAAAAGGTTCTGATAGACTCATTGATGGAATTCCTGGTAGTCCCAGCCCTAAAGAAATACAAAAGATTGTTCTCACAAGTACAGCCCACACTTTGCGAAGGGCTTTATCTATGTAAAATCTGTGCGATATTAGGTATTTTTTTCATAAAAAATGCTCAGTGGAAAATGTCATGATACCATTTTGACCTTAGGTTTCTGGTTGTGACTCGAAAAAAATGTGTACACACCAGAAATCAAAGTAAATAATGATAATAATAATAATAATAATAATAATAATAATAATTATTATTAAAGAAGAAGAAGAAGAAGAAGAAGAAGAAGAAGAAGAAGAAGAAGAAGAAGAAGAAGAAGAAGAAGAAGAAGAAGGAAACAACTGGTGATGGGGAACACTACATTGCCAGTATATTGATGTACATAAACACAAAAAAACCATCAGTTGCTGAAGATTGGAGGACTAAAAGCAGAGATGGAGGCATTTATAATGGCAGCAGAAGACCAAACCTATTCACCAGGAATTACCGGGCAGACATAATAGAAAATAGAGGAGAACCAATATCGAGATTATGTTGACATCATATTTAAACATGACTATTTAGTATCTGATTGTTCAATCACGACACCGAAAGAAAAAAAAATGATCGACATAATAGTATCCGTCAATATTATAATGTGTCATTCTATTAATGATCTTGAACAGAAAATCAACATCTTCTGCCAAGTATTCCAAAAAGTAGGACTAAAACAGAAACTGTTATCAGAAATTGGAATGTAAGCATTGCTGGCACCTATACCATGAATCCATCATAAAATCTCAGGATTCGGAATTAATAAATAACAAACACTTCAATTATCTCGGTGCATGGATCAGATATAATAAATTTAGGACTGAATAAAATAGAATAGAGGCTGTGCCAGGAGTAGTTTCGCCCAAGTTGCTACAAAACCAAAATATTAGCATAAAACTCGAGTCATGTTCTTAAATAACCAAGTCAACTCGATATAGATGCCATGCATAGCATCAAACCCGTTTAGAAATCTCTAACCTGTCAGCTGTATACAACCGCTTTCTAAGATTAATGTCTTAAAAATTGCTTTGAGCGAACGAAGCCTGTAGGTCTTAGTGAGGATCATTTTCGAACCCTGAGGACTGGCGTTAGTCTGCCAAATAATAGAAAGCACTTGCTGAATTATAACGACAACAACAAGAAAAAATGATAGCACATAAAAGTCGAAGAGAAAATAATAACATACTCATGATGTAGACGTTCCACACTACTTAAAACATAAGATTAGGAGGGAACCTTCCATTAATACTGGAAAAGGCGATAAGAGTTTCTGGACTTGATAAAAATATTTTCCTGAAAAAAATTTAAGAGAAAGATTTTATCAATTTCAACCGAAAGTATCACTGGCTGCTCGGCCAATGAATGGCAAATATTTCCTTATAAGGAAACGGATACCATTACTATTACCATTACATTTTAATAAATGGTTTAAATATCACCCAAAACCACTGAGTAGAGACCACCATTTCGACTTTATCATTTATGTTGATAATAAAACCAATAGTCCAGACAAAAAGTTTGCCTTCTCATAGATATAGCCGTACCCCCAGATAAAAATACATATCTTAAACGATAATTTCCTTGGGACGAATGCACGAAGCTATCAACAACATCCTAGATACCGTCCTGAGTATGACGAGAAACTACATCTGTGTCCTCGGTAAGACGTTAAACTACGTCCAATAGCAAAACCTCTGACCAGGAGGTTTTGAGGAGCGTGGAACCACCTCTTAAGTGATAGTGTTCCCAGGACCACCCTTACCCTTAGCACCTCTTAGAGTCCCAGCTATGGGGAAATAGTTAACCCCGCAACTGAGGTAAAAAGAATAATGAAAGTGTAAAAATAGGTTTTAATACCAGAAATACTTTGTAAAAAATTATTACCAGAAATAAATTAAAAAAAAAAATATTACCAGCAATACGTTTTTTGAAAAAAAAATTTCCAGCAATTCATTTAAAAAAATAATATTACCAAAAATAGATTTTTGACAAAACAAAAATATTACCAAAAAAAAAGTTGTCGGCATTAAATGACCCATTGAGCTTGATATGTCGTAAAACAAAACAAACAAACAAACATTCTAGATAATCCCTCTTTAGTAGGATTATCCATAGATGTTGGAACTAATCGAGGTTTGTCGCTTTACTCTGATAGTATCTGCATCTCATCTTTATACAGCTTCAGGTGACTGAATTTAGAAGGCAGAATTGCCCTTCTCTTAGGATAACAACCACGGATAAAGAGCCCAGTCTAACCTGCTATTTAACGCATAAGCTGGGCGGAAGACGAGATAGAGTCGTACCTTCCCCGAGAGTATCTATACGAAAGTGAATGTAACGAATTCGACCGGAATTCGAAGTCGACTCGCCGAATTTTTGTCTCAAGTTGTTAATCGTTACACAATATGAACATCTTTTAAAGAAAATGATATCAAAAACCAAGCAAAAAACACGTAAATTTAAAGGTTTTCGAAAATGAAACAATCTGGCCCATAATAATACTACTGTTGTACGTTTACTAATTGGATCCCTGGGTACGATTAAGAAAGGTACGGTCAAGTATCAGTGACAGAATCCGGAGTATTTCTTGATTACAAGTGATAAAAATAATCTTGAAAGTGTGGAACTGATCACGTACTCAGAAGTATCACTTAACATCAGACTTTGTAGAAGCAGAATGCATATATTGGCAACCTTGACTTAGCGTAGGTCTCGGATATAGACATAGTAATGGATTGTTATAAAAAGACAATAAAACATAATAGTGGCACATGAGAACATCAACAATCCCTGTTGTAGTTGGAGCCCTAGGATTGGTTGGAAAAGATTCCAGTAGACTAATTGAAGGGATTCCTGGAAGCCCATGCCTAAAAGAAATAGAAAAAAATGTTCTCCCAAGTATAGCGCACACTTTACAGAGGGCTTTATCTATTTTTTTTTTTTTTGTCAGTGGAAAATGTCATGATGACATTTCTAACCTTAGGTCCCTGGACGGAACCCGGAAAGAAATGTGTAAACGCCAGAAATCAAAGGAAATAATAATAATAATAATAATAATAATAATAATAATAATAATAATAATAATAATAATAATAATAATAAGGCATGACAGAGTGGGCCAATATCTGCACTGGAAAATTTGCAACTCCTATGGGAAGGAAACTGGAAGAAACTGGTACGAACACCACCCTGACCCAGTTACGGAGATAGGACCTGTTACAATTCTATGGGACTACACAATACACACTGACAGAACAATCAAAGCCAAACGCCCAGGCATTGTTATTAAAGACCACAAACAAAATAAGTGCCTCCTTATTGATATGGTAGTCCCTGCAGACTGCAATGTATCTTTGAAGATATTCGAAAAACTGTCAAAATACAAGGACCTTGAAGTAGAAATCTAAAAAATGTGGCACATGGGAACATCAACAATCCCTGTTGTAGTTGGAGCCCTTGGACTGGTTGGAAAAGATTCCAGTAGGCTGATTGAAGGGATCCCTGGAAGTCCATGCCTCAAAGAGATACAAAAAATTGTTCTGACAAGTACAGCCCACACTTTACAAAGGGCTTTATCTATGTAATTATTTTTTTATTTATTTTTTTTTTTGCAGTGGAAAGTTTCATGATGCCATTTCTAACCTTAGGTCCCTGGGCGGGACCCGGAAAGAAATGTGCAAACGCCAGATATCAACGGAAATAAAAATAATAATAATAAAATAAACCAACAAATTCAAAAGGGAATTTCATGTGGGTGAAGAAGTGTAAATAAACCATAATACACCTACTGCAGAACTTAAAAAAGAAAGCAAATACAAATGCAATGTACCAAATGCAGAAACAATGGCAAGATAAACCTCTTCATGGTCAATACGCTGCCTGTGCCAAACAAGTTGATGTAAACAAACCCATGTCCATCAGTTGTTATGTAATGCAGGGTTAAAAACTGAAACCGAATTTTTTATCCTTGCTGCACTGGCCCAATGTTTGCTAACTAGAAATTACCAAGCACGCATACTGAAAAATTGTGTTAACCCAAAATACAGATTCTGTGATAAATATCCAGAAACAATTGACCATCAGAATCAGGTTGCATAGTGTTAACATCCACTGAATATAAAACTCGGCATGATAATGTGGCCAATATCTATACTGGAAGATATGCATCATTTACAGGAAGGAAACTGTAAGAAACTGGTATGAACACCACCCATACCTCATTACAGAGATAGGCCCTGTAACAATTTTATGGGATTTTACAATACACACAAACAAAAATCAAAGCTATTCGCCCAGACATAATGATGAAAGACCACAAAACCAGAATGTGCTTTCTTATAGTATTCCCTGCAGATTCTAATGTATCTTTGAAGAGCTTATAAAAACTATGAAAATACAAGGATCTAAAAGTGAAAATCTTAAAATTGTGGCATATGAGGACATCAATAATTACATTGTAGTTGAAGCCCTCAGATTTATTGGAAAAGGTTCCGATAGACTAACTGAATGGATTCCTGATAGCCCATGCCTTAAAGAAACAAAAAATGTACTCACAAATCCAGATCACACATTAAGAAGAGCTTTATCTTTGTAAAATGTGTCTGATCTTATTTGTTTTACAGAAAATGATGTTGTGAAGCCATTTCTGACCTTAGATCTCTGGTTGAGACCCAGAAGGAAATCTGTATACCACAGAAAGACAAGGAAATAATAATAATAATAATAATAATAATAATAATAATAATAATAATAATAATAATAAATAGCTGATATCATTGCGAGAGTGCGCAGCTGGCAGCGCTGCTTGGAATAGCTCATATGCTAAGGAAGCTGCTAGTAGGAGCTGAGCATCATCACCCGACCAAAACATTTTAAAGCCGGGGAGGATCTCAAAATAATACCCACCATAAAAAATTTAAATCTTTACCGATTTGAAAATCAAGGTAGTAACAAAACCCATACTCAGCATACATACATACATACATACACACACACACACACACACACACACACACACACACACACACACACACACACACACACACACACACACACACACACACACATATATATATATATATATATATATATAGGAGGAATAAAAAAAAGAAAGTACTGTGTCTGTAAGCTGCGTGTAGGAGCTGAGATGTGACCAACATCACCCGACCAAAACATTTAAGAGTCGGAGAGGATCTCAAAATATATAACCCTCATAAAAATTTAGATCTTAACCTATCTGTAAATCAAGTTGGTAGAAAAACCATTTCACAGCCGATATATATATATATATATATATATATATATATATATATATATATATATATATATATATATATATATATGGGAGGAATAAGAAATAACAGGAATACTGAAAATGGGGAGAAAAAGAAGCATACAGGAATTTCACAAGACAAACTGAATGAATTGCAGATGGAATAACAAGGGTACGGTTGCGAAGCGGGCATATACGGAGATAAACTAAATATTTATTAATAAGGAACCCAGAAAACTGCTATACAAACAAATTATGTAAACATTATAATCGACAAGAGACAAGTAGATAGAAAATGAAGACGTGCGACAATAAATATGAGATTGTCAATCATACAATAAAATATTAGCGATTATTTATCTAGAAATTGTAAAAAGAACGCGATACCTGTGTGGGGAGGGAACTGTACAAATGAATGGAATTTCTCCATGCAAAAAAGAATCAGCCTGAGCGAACAAAAAGCATAAATTTGGTGAAAACTTTGAGATAGAAACGGAATATCTACTCCAGGCGAGAAGACCAGATCCAGTTATTGTAAACAAGATGAAAATTTCCTTGTTATAGCAGGACCGCAGCAAACTGTAAAAAATGAAACTGAACAAAGGAATTGAATATTATAAAGGATTAAATACAAGAGCAATTGTCGTTATTGGAACACTTGGAACAATCCCAGGGCACCTAGCAAAACCAATGAAAAACTGAACATCCGAAGGAGAATCAAGACTGTCTCATCGATACTATTGCTACAATGAGTAAGAATACAGAGGAGCGAGGAGACATGTTGGTACTTAATTTAGTGTCTAAGACACTAGTTAATTTTGACGTTCAAACTCAATATAGGAACAAAACCACAACAACAACAACAACAACAATAATAATAATAATGATAAACGATTTTGTTTCAACTATTGTAAACACTTGTATCAGCAGAAGCCAAAGAGAAAATTTACTGTAAAGTTGAACATCATTGACTCATTTCTTCTCTTCTATTTTTCTCATGATTTTCATCAGTTCTTCAGTCCTAAAAATGTGTTCTTTCTTAGTTGATTCCCATAGAAGCGGTAATATTATATGTCGATTTAAAAACAAAGA
Source organism: Acanthosepion esculentum (assembly GCA_964036315.1). Taxonomy (NCBI): domain Eukaryota; kingdom Metazoa; phylum Mollusca; class Cephalopoda; order Sepiida; family Sepiidae; genus Acanthosepion; species Acanthosepion esculentum. The sequence continues at coordinate 5,702,555 of OZ038480.1, read as the reverse complement.
AACAAAAAACAACGTGTATATGTTATATAAGAAAGCAGTTTTGAATTACCACTTTAGAAGGAAATGATCTGAAGCAAAGAGACGACATCAATTTTCTTGATGTTTTGTTTCAGTCAAGTGAAAAATGGTCAGCACTGGGCAAGCCTGTGGTGCACTAAGCAATCTGGAAAGAGTATAGCAGACGAATCTCTAAAACCATCTGGAAATAAGTTTCTTTCGTGCTTCTCTACGGACTTTAACAAACATGAGTAACACGTCCCAGTGGATAATGACGCTGGTTGGATCCAGGGACTGGACCCAAAGAGTTGCGAGTTCAATACCAGGCCACTGCAGTGGCGAACCAAAAATTTGGAGAGTTGAGTTAAAGAGAAATAACTGAGACATCCGGAAGCGGCATGGCATGTGGAACTAGAACAATCTACCCCGGTGGACGAAATAAAGAGTTCGGTTCGAAATTCTAATCACATGAAGAAGACCGGAGCGTACAACGACCGAAACGTTGTGAATATGGCAATGAAGATGAGAATAACAGCCCGAATAATGTAAATAATACAAGTAATCATAATACCTCATCTCAGGGATATAGACAGACGAGTAATAGCATAGAAGGAACATACAGGAGTAATCCTTACGGCTATTGTTCGTGTGTCATGGTCAGAACACAAAATAAGAAAGGAACTCTACGGGAAACTGCAAAGTGTGACAGAATCATTACGGATTAAAATGACTTCGAATCATTTGGAATATACGAAGGAGAAAGAAGTGCTCCCAGAAAATTAAAAAAAAATGAGTAAAATATTCTGAAACGTTAAGATCCAGATTAACTAATCTAACCAGGGGAGAAGTTCAGATTTGATAATCGTCATCACGGGATATGCGAACCTGCCAAATCCTAGACCTGACTGTTCTATCGGAACATAAGGTGAATCACAAAAGAAAGCGAACAATTAGAAAAATCTTAGAAAATTTCTGTCTAAATTTCTAGGATGGGGATTTATCATTATTTATATTATTTACATGCGGACTATTGTCCTCATCTTAGTTGTTATTATCCACCGGCATTCATCAGGTATTTGATCCGGTTAACCTTCAGGAATAACACTGAAGATTTCAATGTTTGAAAGAGCCAACACATATGCTTGGCATGAGGATCCCCACAGTAGGCTTAGCATAAAAAAATATGGGAGACGTTAATAAAGAAAGATAAAATACAGCAAGGTTTCAACAGAAGCAGTAGCAGTAGAAAAGAGAAGCCTCGGTGAATGCAGTTAAGCGTGGTAAAGAGCAGCAGGATGATTACGTTTAAGGCTCGATGTTAGTTCTACACTCACAGGCCAATAGCCTACTAGACTAAAGAGTTGGATCGTGAAATTGGTGATATAGTAATTGTGAGTTCAATCCCTAAACCGGACAGTGCACATTTGGACTCAGAGGAAACAGGTCCTGTAATAACTGAGCAGCACTAAATACGATTTGGATAAGATATCCCTAGGCATGGAGAACAGGACGAGAAAAATCTACCCCATAGATTATTTAAATGGTCCAGTTCGAAGCTTATTCAGATCGGAAAGTACCTGATGAAAGCCGGAGAGCTCAACGGTCGAAGCGTCGTGATATTGACATCTAAGCTGAGTACTTGTGATAATTGGCGCACTGCGAATTTTAGCAAAATACTAAAAGAGAGATGAGATGAATGAAACAATCGAAGACGAATCGAGGCCGTCCTGATCATAGCAATTTTTTTTTGGGGGGGGGGTCTGAGATGATACTGAGGATGGTGCTCAGAATTGATGGAGACTTACTGTCACTTAGTCCCCAGTGATAAAAAGCCTGACATGTGGTGGGAACATAGAGCTTCATAAAATATAAATAAGTATAATGCGACAGGCGCTGTCAAGATTAAAAGAACCAATAAATCATTGCGTTAGTGTGTGGTCGAGAAAGTTTCAGATTATGGCTCGGAATTATTAACTACGCTTAATGTTTGAAACACGAGTAATACATGATAAACTCCTGTTGAAATACAGAACAAACACGCGCAAACACATCCACACAGACAGGCACGCGTGCACACACACGCACACACACACACACACACACACACACACACACACACATATATATATATATAAAATGGATTATAAATTTATTTTGTAACAACTTTCACTACATCTACAACTGTTGCTTTTATTAGTAGTATTACTAGTGATAATAATAATAATAATGATAATAACATTATTATTATTATTATTATTATTATTATTATTTTCCTGATACCACCCTACGAATAACTGTAATGGATGTTGAATTTAATTGACTAAAAGTGTTAACATGAATATGCCTTTTTGTCTGAATTTCTGGGATGAGGAGTTATCATTATTTACACTATTTACATAGGGACTATTGTCCTCATCTTTGTTATTGTTAGCACAAAGTTTCGGTGCTACCGGTGAAGAACAAAATGTATATTTATTAATAGTGGCCGAGTGGTTAGAACGTTCGCATTCTGACCATTGATTCCGGGTTCGAATCTCACCATGGTTGATTTCTCAGGAAGAAGTTTTTCTGAAGATATCGAACTAAAGGGGTCGATCCCAAAGTGCCTGAAAACCATACCACGAGTTGACCCAGTGTGAGAGGAATTGGGTAGACGGAACACAAGTCATCGTGGCCTTGTTCAAATTGTTGATCACGCTGGATAACACGCTAGATAACACGCTCTCTTCCAGAAACTGTAACTAAGGTCTGCTCAGCAGAGTTGCAGTATAAATCACAGGTGGGCTCTGTGGGTGTTGAACAAACACAAATGTGCCTGAGCACGCGTCTGCAATAGGGATTGGCTAGCCGCCCTAGTAGGCGGGTATCCTCGAATACGATTGGCCAGCTACACACACACACACACATATATATATATATGTTTCCTTAAAGACGACTGACAAGATATAGTGATTAAGCTTTCTATTTAGTTTTTCTTGTGCCCGTATAAGTGATCTCTTCTGAGTGTTGGCTTTTCCTTTTTTTATTATTAATGATTCCATTATTTGTAATCTTCTTTTACATGTAGATGAGGCTCTATTATACTTGTATTTTCTTCAAGCTGACACCCAGAAAAAAGGTTAACTATGAACACGATCACAATGTGCTGATCGTGTTCTGAAAATAACACATTCCTATAACTTTAGACAAATACATAAAAAACACACATTCAGCTAAAAATAAGAAAATAAAAATCGTCCTTTATAGTGGCTAAAATAATAGCCGAAAGCGCTTGTATATGCAGAACACAAGAAAAAATAAATAAAAAGCTTAATTGCAGTACTTTATCAGTCGTCTTTAACGAAATTGATGCCTAAATACATTAATATATATACTTTTATCACAACCAGACACTATTGTCTCGACTGTCGATTAGTTGCCCTACGACCGTTGTCTGCAATGGACGTTACTCCAAGGAAGCATACAAAAATTGGAACGCTGCACGAACACAATGGCAAGACTTATCAGTGAGCAAATCAAAGTACTATAGTCTGGCCAGGAAACTCTCTTGATTAAATCCAGAATCTGTGATCAATCTGCAAGGAATAATTTCGTTGAATGGATATACGAAGTCGTAACGTGTGCACTGGGTCATGTTTCATTGGAAAAATACAAATGTAAATAATAATGGAATTATTCGTTTTGTTTCAATTAATTTGCACAAGAGTATCATATATATATATATATATATATATATATATATATATATATATATATATATATATATACATATGAATTAAATAAATATAGATACAAGCAACCATACATGTGTGCGATCACGAGCATATATAAATTTGCAAATAAATATTTTATTTAATTTTTGGTGTTAGCAAAACAGCTCATTATGGTAATATAAAGTAAATATTAATAACAGCACATATTGGCATACGTCGGAAATACGACTCAATACAATGTTCACTACAATGAGAGTCCGAGTCGTACTTTCGCTTAAGGTAACACACACACACACACACACACACACACACACACACACACATATATATATATATATTCAAAGATGTTCATTGATTAATATAGACATATTATGTCTATTTATTTTTATAATAATCCTTTCCAGTTCTCTAATCAGTTTCTTGATGTTAACATGAAATTCATGAAGAAAGGCACCGTAGTTTTTTCCTACCCAGGTACTTTCGATCTCCTCCAAGATCATCTTCACTTGTGAATTATGAAGACAGACTTATTGTAACTGTTATCGTTGTGATGGTGATTTTTTAAATATTTGTGTTGGAACGCTTCTTTTCTAAAAAAAAAAAATTTCATAGCTACAACAAATAAATTTTTAATTTGAAAATAATTATAACAGAACGCGTTTCTTTTTGTTTGTTTTTTTTTTAACTACGGCGCCTTCATTGGTGAATTTCGTCTTATATATATATATATATATATATATATATATATATAGGCAGCATATTTTCATGTTCATGGTAACATTTTTTGATAAAATGAACGCATAATCTTCGTAGGAGTTGGAAAAAAACCTTCAAGCCAGGTAACCCGGTCGGTCAGACAGTCTTGGATTGAGGGTGCGCTCAAGTATCTGGTTGTGACACTAAAGTCATCTTGGCTTCCTTATTCATCAAACTTAACTTTGAAAAAGGAAACTCAGTAACTCTCCATTACTCCTGTTCATGAACAGGGATACACTGTGCATCAGTACCTAGAGAAAATGCCTCTATTATCATTATTATTATTATTATTATTATTATTGATTTCTATGGTATATTCATTTCTTTCTGGGTCCCAACCAGAGACATAAGGTCTAAAATTTCATCGTGACACTTTCCACTGAGAATTTTTGGAAAAAGAAAAATACAAAATTACTTAATATCATACACTTTTGACATAGTTAAAACTATTCATAAAGTTTCAGCTGTACTTGTGAATACAACTTTTCTTTAAGACTTGGGCTACAGGAAATCCATTCAGTGAGTCTATCGGAACATTATTATTATAATAATTATTATTATTTTTATTTCCTTTGATATCTGGCGTTTACACATTTCTTTCCGGGTCCTGCCCAGGGACCTAAGGTTAGAAATGGCATCATGACACTTTCCACTGAAAAAAAATAAAAAATAAAATAAAAAATAATTACATAGATAAAGCCCTTCGTAAAGTATGGGCTGTACTTGTCAGAACAATTTTTTGTATCTCTTTGAGGCATGGACTTCCAGGGATCCCTTCAATCAGCCTACTGGAATCTTTTCCAACCAGTCCAAGGGCTCCAACTACAACAGGGATTGTTGATGTCCCCATGTGCCACATTTTTGAGATTTCTATTTCAAGGTCCTTGTATTTTGACAGTTTTTCGAATATCTTCAAAGATACATTGCAGTCTGCAGGGACTACCATATCAATAAGGAGGCACTTATTTTGTTTGTAGTCTTTAATAACAATGTCTGGGCGGTTGGCTTTGATTGTTCTGTCAGTGTGTATTGTGTAGTCCCATAGAATTATAACAGGTCCTATCTCCGTAACTGGGTCAGGGTGGTGTTCGTACCAGTTTCTTTCAGTTTCCTTCCCATATTATTATTATTATTATTATTATTATTATTATTATTATTATTATTATTATTATTATTATTTCTGTTGAAATTTCATTTTTTGTAGTCATTCTTGGAAAAAGAACTATTTTACGACAATGATGTATTAATTTAAAGATCCATATCTTTGCAATGTCAGTGTCTTCAAAGTCGTTATTCCCATGGTCTTTAGCTGAGAATAAAGGAATAAAAATTTAATAGTCGAAGCGAGACACAAGTTAAAGTGAAACAACTCGTCTATATAAGAAGAGCGTCCATTAATGTCATACAAACACATCTAATGTTTAGTTAGGCGACGTTATTGATCGAAGGAATTAGTAAAGCCTCTTTCTGCTATTATAGCGACAAAAGACAACAGGTAAAGTAAACAATATATATATATATATATATATATATATATATATATATATATATATATATATATATATATGATTTTATTTTTTAAAAAGGATACTTTGAAAACATTGATTCAGAATTCAACGAGAAAGAAATTTAATATTATACAGAAGTAAAAAATAAATAAATAATTTCATTTTTAAACAAGTGACATTATTAAACTGTTCAAACCATAGAAGATTGTTTCATTTTCTTGTGTGCCTTGTCCGTTTAGGTTGTTAGCGATCATGGCTCTCCACAATTTCCTGTCCTTTGTAACTCTTAATAAATGTTTTCTTTTTGTTATCTCTCCTAAAATTTGTTCCGTCATCCATTTACTTAAGCTCGCCAGGAAAGTTATACGTTGTTTTCCGTTGTCCTTCTTGCCTTTAATCTGTCCTGTGAGTATCAAAATTTCCAAGCCTTCTTTCTTGATTAAGTGCCCTAGAAATTTCAACTCTCTCTTTATGATGTTAACTATAAATGGCCTTTTTGTTTCCATTTTCTCTAAAACTTCGTCGTTACTCATATATTCGGTCCATGGTTATCTCAGAATCCTTCTGTAGAAACATATTTCTGTTGATTTAAGTCTCTTCTTCATCTCTGGTGAGATTATCCAGTATTCACTGCTAAATAGGGTGAACTGAGCTTACATAACAGTCCAGTATTCTTTTCTTTGTTTCTAACGAATCTTTTCTGTTTCTAAATACTTTGGTTAGTTTTCGGAAGACATCTTTGCCTATCACAATACGCCTTCGGATTTCAGTGTCTCACTAATACAAATTAAAATTTGATAGGCATGGCGTTAGCAGGATTTAAAGTTTTTATTTATCTTTTTATTTCATCGGATATGCGATCTTCTCCTTGAGGAGGGCCGACAAGTCTGCTTTAATAAAAAGAAGGTTGTCTTGAAGTTTTATTTTTCTTAATTGAGGCATTACTGGCGGTCGGAGAAGAGAGACTTCAGCTATTACAATAGAAAGCAGCTTAACTGAAGATGAAAGTATTATTAGTCAAAGATTAACAATGATTGACAACACTTGATGTAATAAAAAGACAATGTTACTATAATATAATCAATATTACTAATGAAATTAAAGCAAAGGCAATTAATAATAATTAAAGAAAAACATTACAAAAAGATGTTTAGTGAGTTGTATTATTTCACAGAATCTTTATTAGAAGACTTGTGAGGAGATTGACTTCATCGCAAACGTAGCTTAATACACCTTTGAAACAATTAGTAAGAAACTTTTACAGCATTGTATACAGCGAGATACATCCCGAGAGTATTAAAAATCCTTCCACAATTCATTATTGGCGGGTACAATCTTAACAACATAAGATATGCAGACGACACAGCGTTGATAGCAGACATAAAAAGGAAACTACAAAATTCTCCTACATAATTTAGCGAAAGAATGCGAAGAAAGGATCCAACATTAACTGCAAGAAGACAGAATGCATAGTTGTTAGTAAAATGATGAACTCAAAGTGCATCTTTTTCTATTCCAATGCATGTTTGGATTCAGGTGTCGCATTTTCCATCCACTTTCCAATTATTTAGACTTTTTTTTCATTTGTTTGATGTTGACATCTTGTCGCAGTTTTAACAGATAGTAAAACAGGTCAGTATCGTCAACTAGGATAATTGACAATTAGCAGATAGTTGTGAAATAAGAGAGACAGTCATTAAAATTGTTACGCTACAATTCGTCCATTTTAAATGTGTTATTTTATACACTTGAATTAATTGGGAAGCTTTAGTCTAACTTGCCACTTCTTCAAAATTGACATATAACAAAACTAACTGGATCAACCAGTTGAGCTCAAATCATTTGATCTTTTAGATGAAAAGATAGAAAATAAGTGTGAATAAATCGTCTGTTAATTTGGTTGAAATTTTATTACTTAACAAGTTTTATTTCTATAAACAAATTTAAGCAAAGCCCCATTTCACACCAAAGACCATTTCATGAATATCTATAGAAAACCCTTTATAAAAAATCCTTTATAGCAAACAAGCGAATCGAAATATATTTTTTTTCTGAAATGTGTTATTGATAACGGATACAAACTTTTGGCATGCAGTCGCAACGCTAAGGTTGGAAATTTAAGAGAGTACGATTCGAATTATATTTTTTCGTCTCGGATGCTACCTGAATTTTACCAAAAACAAAAGAATTTCCATGCCTGAAGATGACTGAATGTACAGTCGAAAGTACATGCGTATTAAAGAAAGATCTTATACAGCTTATAATATTTAAAAACAACGATTATGACATTCATCGTGGGATTTGTAGGTTAATGCACCTTTAAAAATTTGTTAGCGAAGGGATTTACTAATCTACTTTTTGTATGAATGATTCATTGTAATATATATATATATATATATATATATATATATATATATATATATATATATATATATATATATACGGCGCATATCTTCATTCAATCATGTTTAATTAAATAGTACAGACATATTGTGCATACTTATTTTATACTGATCTTTTTCAGTTCTCTAATTAGTTTCTTAATGTCAAGATGAAATTCATCAAGGAAGGTTACTTAGTTCTTTCTTAACCCAAGTATTTTCGGCCTATTCTGAGATCATGATCAAGGGCAAATCTTAAAATTCTACAATAACTATAGCGTTCGCGCGTGTTTTTAAAGATTCCTACCGCAAAATAATGCAGATTTTATCACAGTTACAATCTATTGTCCCTATAATTTACCCCTGAAGATGATTTTAGAAAAAGTAGAAGTTTAAGGTAACTGAAAGTATCCCAGAACGAATTTCTTCATGTCTTGGTATAGTATCAATCCTACTCCTCTTTCATTTTTCTCTCCGCCTGCATATATAATCCTGGGTTTATCACTGACAAAATATCCATTGTTTCGCCACCTCGTCTTACATACGCCCAAAATGTTGACATTTAACTCACTCATTTTATATTTTCCAACTGGGCACAACTTCATGTTCGAATATTCCATGTCCCAAGCATTATTTTTTGTTTGATGACGGTCAGATGACACCTGTCACCCATATATATATATATATATATATATATATATATATATATATATATATATATATATATATATATATATGTATGTATGTATATATAAAGAAAGAACAGTAAGATATATAATCCGGTGTTCTTATTTATATTTTTTATTTTTACAAAACAGTGCTCAATGTAAATTTACAGAGCATTAATATTATAAATTACCTGATTTAAAATATGTTTTTACTACACAGTAATAACCATGTTTCAAAAACAGAAGCTAAAAACTTCATATTTAATTATATAATTAAATTAAAAGCATTAGTTCCGTTTCATCTTCAATCGAATATTAAAATAACTTATTTTTAAATTTACTGAGTTTTAAACGCACATATAAATTCATAATTTTTTGTTTCCAAGGATAAAAAGAAATCCAATCATTTAGACAGGAGCGGTAGCGTGTTCATTTTTATTAACTATTGTTGTATCAATTATGAGTAATGTTCGAAAAAGAGGTTAAGTTTAGGGAGGGTAGGGGTGTGTTTTTCAACGAATTCTGACATCCGTTAAACGCATGTCGTCTGGTTTGTTTTTTAAAAATTAACGACAATACATTTTTCGGCATTTTTTTCGTACTTGTATACTTAAAGATTATTTTTAAAGGGGTGTTTGGGTTAGAATACGATATATTTAACTACAATTTTAAAATACTTTTACTCTTAATTACTAACAGACTATATTTCTTTATAAATAAATAAATATATATATATATATATATATATATATATATATATATATATATAACCTTATAGTAATAATAATAATAATAATAATAATAATAATAATAATAATAATAATTCACCTCTTAGAACAAAATTAAATAAGACAAATATTATTTGCGAATTTAAATGCCCATTAAGGAATTGTATTCCAGATCAATCAAAATTCGTAAATAATTATATAGGCCATACTACAACATATTTGACACGAAGACTCACTTTATACCTTTTTGACCATAGCTCAATTAGATCTCATTTAAATATTTATAGAGACCTACCAGACCCTAATACAAATATAATAGCATCATCTACATGTAACAAAAGGCTAAAAATAATGGAAGCCTTATTAATAAAAAAACAAAAAAAAACAATACTTAATAATATCAGCTATGAACATGGACACAATATCCTGGCTGTGTTTTGGAAAGTTTGCAAAAATGAAAATATTATGTAAATACATACATGCAACAAACTATTTCTTATTTAACGGTTAAAATATTTTATCCTTGAAAATGGCTAAATGTATAGCCAAAAACGCCCGGAGAAAAAGACATTCGGACAGTTTTTATATAATCTGAAAAGAAGAAAATTATTAGAACACATGAGAAATTGTATAAAACACTAAATCAATGTACCTTGTATTCAATGAAATATGCATGAAAGAAGGATTGCTGCCTAAAATACTTCAATTTATATATATATATATATATATATATATATATATATATATATATATATATGTATGTATTGTAAAGTTTATTAAATTCATTCGATAAGGTCAGTCGCTTTTTTTTTTAATTGTATTTTCCCAATTTTCATATAATAGTTTACACATTCGAGTTTAAATACAGTTCATCTCTTGTCAGCTTTTATTCAAGTATTTTCAATTGTCTCACTCAAATTATCAAGAACTCAATATTTTAAATATCAACTTATTTGAATATTAGAAAAATACAATAAAAATTATCCAGGCAGACCTGATCGGATGAATTTAATAAAACATGTTTTAATTAATTCATGTTGTCTAAATACACATAAGATATATATTTATATATATATATATATATATAGTGTGTCATCCGCAGACAGACTGTTTCGCAGCTCATCAGTGTGGCTAGACGTCCGGTTGCCTCCAGCTAGGATCGAAACCCAACTGAATTAGTGTCAGTCGGGGATTCTACCACTAAGCCGTTGACGCACGGCAGAGATGAAGGAGAATTTAAGCGTATTTATTTTTAGATAAACACACAGTGACAGAGAGAACTCGATTCGATTTACCGAAGAGTCTTGCATTATGAGCCGTAATAGTCACTGTTTACAAACCCACACTTCCTCCCCAGAGAGCTCAACCGAAATAAATTTTTCAGGAGCCTATATATATATATATATATATATATATATATATATATATATAAGACATTTTTATGTTTATACATTCTTTTTATACATACAAATATTTAAGTAAATGCTCTGTTTTATAATAAAGAGTATTTATAACATTTACCGTCCTGAATGTCAGAGAAATTTTCATAGAAAATATTCGTCTTCCAACAGGAATCGAACCTGTATCCTATACGGAACCGTCATTTAGCCTGACGTGCTCTTAACCGATCAAGCCACAGAGGTTAGCGAGGTCAAATTTACTGCCTTTAAACTTCAATCTTCCATGAATCTCTCATGTACATTCATATCTGCACAAAGCGTATCCAAATGTAAACAAATGACGTCACGCATTATGAAATGGACAAAGTCCGACAATTATCTAAGGCCGGTAAATGTTATTAATACTGTTTATTATAAATAGAGCATTTACTTAAATATTTGTATCTATAAAAAGAATGTATAAACATAAAAATGTTTTAAAATAATTGTCGGACTTTGTCCATTTCATAATATATATATATATATATATATATATATATATGTGTGTGTGTGTGTGTGTGTGTGTGTGTGTGTGTGTGTGAGTATCCTTTAAATTACTTATTTGTCTGCTTTTTTCAGCACTAGTTCACAAAAGAATAGCGGCAAAATTCGTACTACGTTTGTTTTGGGCGCGTTGTACAAATTTCACAAATATTTGCGCAATATCTCGTTTAAAGAGAAAATGAGAAAGACAGTCATAGTGAGAGTGTGTGTGAGAGAGAGAGAGAAAGAGATAGAGATAGCGTGTGTGAGAAAGAAAAAAAGAGAGAGAGAGAAAAAGAGGGAGAAATACTAAGCTTTATAAAAGTTCTTTCTCTTGAGAAGCCTGACTAATTGCGCAATTGATTCTAGTAATCAGCCACACTTAACATGATTATAGTTTCAATGTCTCGCATAATTGGACACAGTTTTTTTCCCTAATTAAAAGACTACAGACTTTTTAATATGAAAAAGATCTTTTTATTCAGTTTACAAACTATTTAATTTCAGAAAAATGTCCTATTCACCCCTTGAATCCACTTAAATCTCTCTCCCATTTTTAGACTTTCATTGTATGGGAAGTAGTCGATGGTCCCCGTTTCCATAGTTAGGACAAAGAATGGCGTAACGAATTCGAATTTATATGAGGTTATCCACTTTCATTTCCAGTTGATATTGTTCACTAACGCATGAACTCACATTTAACTGCATTCTATCTAATCTCCAAATATCTGAAAAAATGCAAAAGCATAAATCCACTTTTCACAAAGTTCTTGCAGATTCCTAGGCAACTTCCTGAAATCTCTCGTCAGTAACACAGTATCTGGTATCATAAGAAATTACCATCTGAAATTCAGTTTGTTGCCATCTTTGGATGTGGCAAACTATCAAGATAAATGTGTCCATCAATTCGTCTGTATCCTAATTCCGAAGTACTTAATTTATTGAAAAATCTTCGGTCATTTTAAACTATTGTAAATTTGTAATAATTAGAATCAGTTACGGGTAATAACTCTTAACTATTCCCAGAATGCTTTTCGTTGATTAATGCCTTTAATTGGTCTGATTTGAGGCAGTACTTATTCTAATCAATCGAATCAAGCTCATAGAGGGAACCTTTCTAATCTCATCATATACACAATATCATCTTTGAAAGAAGACTGGCATTTTGCATAAGCTGTTTAAAAAAGAGAACGTTTTTAAGTTTAAGAGTTTAAGTTGTAAATCGCTCATGCAAGCTACAATTCAAAGTGACTAGCATAAGCAACTGGACAAAATTTTGTTTCGTCATTTCAACGTCATATAAGTTTTGATTTGATCGCTATTAGCCTCAACCGACCGTGAAGCATCATTCAACAAGTAATATTCAGCAAGAAATGTCACAAACCACTTTTGACATGTACGATCATTCACAGAACCTTCTTCATAAAACTGCGCAAAACTTTTTTTTAAAGTTTCTATCGACTTTTTACCTTTCTTAAATAAAAAAGCACAATATGCCGAAAAGTTATTAATTTTCTTTCATCTTTAATGTTAGAAGCTATAAACAAGAATACGCCAATTTTGATAACATTAAAAAAACATTAATATGACAGCTGTGACAATATAATAACAAGTGTTATTTCTGAATGAAGCCATTTAAAACTAAATGCTTATAATACTATCTAACGACAAACACAATTTGTTTAGAACCTAGTGAATCTTGATCCGAATCGGTGGAGACTAATCAGTCACTGCACACGCAAAGGTAAGCATTCATTTTGTTCTAAATGTAATGCATTACCTGCTTAAGTCAATTCTCGGAAACTCAGTGTTATATCGTCTTTATATACAGATCTCTTTTTTTCCTGATAGTTGAATACAATTATTGTGATGTGTTTATTTTCTCCGGCATAGATTCTTTTTAGCAACCAGTGCGGAACAAATGCTTGGTTACTGATTTACTTTAAGTTCTGAATTAAGTGACGGTCAACCTACACAGAATAAAGTTGAATATAATTAAATAAATAACAATGGATATTCGCTGCAGTAGTAAATGGTAACTTGCGCAAGAGATCAAGTGACAAGTCTCCTCAATAATCTAGCACCCTCCACAGTATTCTACCTGTTTTTAGCAATTCTCTCATCTGGATGATTTCAACTCTTTCCTTAATTTCCAGTTCCTGCAATCTCTTTCCAGTGCTCGGATAACAACTGACACGAATATTAATTTCATGTTCCACGACTTCTTGGATATTGGTTTAGACAGCCCGGATTTTAAAGTAAATCAATGTATATATATATATAAATATCTCGAGTTTGCCAGATTGCTTATGAAACAAGGACACATAAAAGTCACAATCGTATCTGAGGAAATATTCGAAAAATTTCATTTTGAGAAAAAAAACAATGTCATGTTAAAGATGGGAAGAACAAAGATATTAGGTTAACGAACATCGGCTTAGCGTTTAAATTAGGTACCTCGAAAAATTCATTATAAAAAGAGCACACAATGATGGAATGTGTGTTATCAAGAGAAAAGCCATAGTATTTTTTAATTATTTTATTATTTTATTTTTATCCTTACAAGGCGTTCGAAATTTTGGTTAACAGTCTTGTTTTTTCTGTGTCAGTGGATGGGCCGGAAATCTGGATTTCAGGAAGGTTTTTATTAAAGAAAATTACATTGCAATGAAAGACGACTAAAATTAGACGTTAATTAGTTATTTTAGTGAAAAAGAAAAGGAAAAAAAACTCCGTCCAGTCCATTTGAATTAGTTTTTGAAAGACAGCAATTTGCTTACTGGAAATATTAAATTGTATCTATTAGCTTGAAATTAAAACTAAAATAAAAGGTTCAAGAAAGACTTTTCATTACTTATATTATTTATATTATTCGGACTGTTATCCTCATCTTCATTGCCATATTCACAACGTTTCGGCCTTCGCTCCGGCCTTCTTTAAATGATTGGAATCACCTAAGAAGGCTGGACCGTCCAAAACGTTGTGAATATGGCAATGAAAATGAGGATAACACTCTGAATAATGTAAATAATGTAAATAATCATAATACCGCATCTCAGAGATATAGACAGATAAAGACTTTTCATTTTTAAAAGTTCATTTTATACCTTAGGTATCGCGTTTTTTGTTGTTTTTTTCTTTGTTTTGTAGAGGTCCCTCGTTGAAAGATTTATCTTTATTTTCTGTCTTAAGATACAGAAGTAATTTTTGAAAAATTGGTCACTGGCGGTGAAATTGTGTGATTCCAAAATGAAGAAATCATGTCTAGCTGAAGCACAGCTCCTAAAAATTCAACCGAAAAACAGTTTGCTCGGAAAACAAAATTAATTTATGTGTTTTTCATGGATTCAAAGGGAGATTTTTGGAGCCTGCATATACTGTTTACCATCACAGTGTGTTTGGGGGGGGGGGGCAATTGTCTCGTTTGAAGGATTCTTTAGATACCTCTTCAAAAGAATATTGCATGCCTGCTATGTCGTACTCCCAGCAGCATACGATCACCTAGACTTTCTTTCTCATCCATTAGAAAGATCCTTTCAAGCTCTGACGCAAATGAATATCTTAGATTCGACCGAGGAATTCTATAGATTCACAAAATCCTACATGTCTGGCGAGCATCCGAATCGGGAAACATATCAGACCGCATGAAGAGTACAAGGAGAAAATCAGAGCGCCATTTCACTTAATCTTTTCCAAGACTATGCACTGAGCACATACAAGTAAAGATGTTAAGAGATGCGCACTGATTATTTAAGCATATATCATATCACATACGAAACGAATCCATTAGTAGAAGACAACGATTCTAATGATGAGCGGAGGTTATGCTGATGACATAGGTATACATAGTTGGAATAAAAATGATCTTGAACAAAAAATCAGTATTCTCTACCAAATATTCCAAGAAATGGGATTATAAAGATCTTTCCAAAACAGAATCTATGATCTGGAATTGGAATGAAATGGTTCCTACTTTGTATCTATAATAAAGATTCAGTAAATGAATTTAGTGAATACTAAACACATTAAATACTTCAATATATGAATTATCTATAATAAAGATTCAGGATATGAATTTAGTAAATACTAAACACATTAAATACCTCTATATATGAATTATCTATAATAAAGATTCAGGATATGAATTTAGTAAATACTAAACACATTAAATACCTCTATATATGAATTATCTGTAACAAAGATTCAGGATATGAATTTAGTAAATACTAAACACATTAAATACTTCAATATATGAATTATCTATAATAAAGATTCAGGATATGAATTTAGTAAATACTAAACACATTAAATACCTCTATATATGAATTATCTGTAACAAAGATTCAGGATATGAATTTAGTAAATACTAAACACATTAAATACTTCAATATATGAATTATCTATAATAAAGATTCAGGATATGAATTTAGTAAATACTAAACACATTAAATACCTCTATATATGAATTATCTATAATAAAGATTCAGGATATGAATTTAGTAAATACTAAACACATTAAATACTTCAATATATGAATTATCTATAATAAAGATTCAGGATATGAATTTAGTAAATACTAAACACATTAAATACCTCTATATATGAATTATCTATAATAAAGATTCAGGATATGAATTTAGTAAATACTAAACACATTAAATACCTCTATATATGAATTATCTGTAACAAAGATTCAGGATATGAATTTAGTAAATACTAAACACATTAAATACTTCAATATATGAATTATCTATAATAAAGATTCAGGATATGAATTTAGTAAATACTAAACACATTAAATACCTCTATATATGAATTATCTGTAACAAAGATTCAGGATATGAATTTAGTAAATACTAAACACATTAAATACTTCAATATATGAATTATCTATAATAAAGATTCAGGATATGAATTTAGTAAATACTAAACACATTAAATACCTCTATATATGAATTATCTATAATAAAGATTCAGGATATGAATTTAGTAAATACTAAACACATTAAATACTTCAATATATGAATTATCTATAATAAAGATTCAGGATATGAATTTAGTAATACTAAACACTTCAAATAACTCTGTATATGAATTATGTATAATAAAAATTCAGGATATGAATTTAGTAAATACTAAAGACTTTAAATACCTCTGTATATGAATTAGTACCATTTTAGTATAAGCTATAACGAAAAGGGACATAGAATAGTTTACGTTGGAAGTAGTTTCATCCAACAACGTTACAAAATCAAAGCATTAACCTGAAAACTCTAGTTATGTTCTTAAATAGACTTGTCAGCTCGAGATTTCCATAGAATGTCATGAATGGCACCAAATCGGTTCACAAATATCTAAACTGTCAGCTGTATACAGCTTTTTAAGGTCAATGCTTACAATGGCATTGAGCAAGTCAAGTCCACACATCGAACCTGGCGAACTGACACTACAGAATCTCCAACAAAGAACTGTACCAAATAACAGAAATCACATCAGTTGAGAACTTTCAACAACAGCCACAACTAAAATGGGTAGCACATGTAACTCTAAGAGATATCAATAACATTAAGAAGATATTGCTGTACCACACTACTTCAAACAAAAGGTTAGGAAGGAAGCCGTCATCAGTACTGGAAAGAGCGAAAATAGATACTGGACTTAAGAAACCTATTTGCTTGATAAATTGTTTTAATGGAAAGATTTTATAAATTTCAATCGAAAATAGCACTGTCATTGAATGCCGAATGTTTCGTTATGCTGAAAAGTTAGCTAGTGGGACTAAAACTAAGACCTCTTCCTGTATTTGTATCTGATCAAAGATACACACACAGCGACACACATACATCCACACAACAAACACACTCGTACACAGACACACACACATACACACACACATATATATATACGCATCAATATAACTTTTCGTGTATTTGTATATGATCAAAGCAAGACACGCACACACATATGCGTGCACAGAAGCACACACACACACACACACACACACACACACACACACACACACACACACACACATGTATATAAGATTACGTTTAAGCATGAAACAGACTATCGCCGCTGGGTGTTCACTACAACTTCCACTTTTTTTTATTAAGATACGCTCTATCCCTGATATTGAGCACTTTAACTCATAAATATACCATACCTTAAATCTTCGTTTTTATCATATATAAATATATATATATATATATATATATATATATATATATATATATATATATATATATATATATATATATATAAAGAAAGAACAGTAAGATATATAATCCGGTGTTCTTATAGATATTTTTATTTTTACAAAATAGTGCTCAATGTAAATTTATAGAGCATTAATATTATAAATTAACTTATTTAAAATATTTTTTCGCTACACAGTAATAACCATGTTTCAAAAATGGAAAACAATAAATAAAATAAGTTACTCCAAAATTCGCTTGAGGATGAATTGGAGCTAATGTTTTTAATTTAAAAACATATTTTAAATAAGTTAATTTATAATACATATATATATATATATATATATATATATATATATATATATATATATATATATATATATGAACATAGAAGTCAACTCTTAGAGGCAACAATCTGTTTCATGCTAGACGCAATCGTCAGGCCACCTGCATGAAGCAGACTGTCGCCTCTAAGAGTTGATTTCTATGTTCACTTTTATATTTACACACGCTCTATCTCTGATATTGAGCACTTTATCCCATAAGTATAGCACACCTTAAGACTATATTTCTTCATATATATATATATATATATATATATATATATATATATATATATATATATAAGGACTATAAACGTTATCTTTAATGGGTACACATGTTGCTATAATGTCTCCTCGTAGCTTCTTTATCTATCTATAAATTTCTGTGACTTTCGTTAGTCCACCTTCACACCCTCAAAATTAGGCATACATTGACAGATCGAAACCAAATTTTTGGAGAAGTGCCAACAGGTAAGGTGGTATAAAGTACAGTTGATTTTACTAGGATGTGAAGCTTTGTACAATAAATTTTCATTCATTTTTTTTAGTTAAAAGTTTTATTATTTAACATACAAAATACTCACACTATTTAAAAAGACACAATTTAATGATTAAAATATAAATACTTATTTAATAAAAATTCAATATTGTTTTTTTTCATATCTTTTCATTAAGTTTATATGTATAAGAATTCAGTTTTGAGTTCGTCCTGCGTTTGCGAGAACTATAAACAAATCAAATGGCCAAATGCTTCAAAAAGTTGGAATTTGGTTCCAGAAAAAAATATTTACGCATGAACGGTTGTATGTTGCATACTCAAAAGTAAAAAATCCTAAGAATTTATTCTTCGCTGCTAAAAAGAAAAAAATAAATTTTCTTACAAAAATATTATTTACCATGAAGTCCTATAAAATTAAAGTAAGTTAAAGGAATTATTAAGCCGCAATATAAGGTTTTTGTCAAAGTATTTTTCCAAACAAATCAGCTTATTCAAATTTCATCGATTGATTTACAAAATTGAACGAAACGTCGAGTTTTTAAATCTCGATAAGAACTGCTAGAACTTCAACAATTCTAAATATTTGAGGATTTCAAAACGTGTCAGCTTGTTGCAAAAAATTCTAGTTTAGTAAAAGACTTGATTTAAAATGGATACCGGTTCGATTCCTGTCGAGAGACACATTTTCTTTATTAACACTTTCGATCTCTAGGTCGGTAGACATTAATTTCAGTATTTAAAGAAAATAAAACACAGAGGAAAAACGCGTGTTTCCACTGATGT
>OZ038480.1:5640583-5678083 GCA_964036315.1 Acanthosepion esculentum | reverse complement strand
CTGCAGACATCTGGTCAGCATCCCCCCGCGTATGGTTTATAATGGAACTATGCTGAGTGAACCTTACTTATAGTTTCTGAGAGAGAGAGTGAGAGAGGGAGAGAGAGAGAGGGGGGGGAGAGAGAGAGCGCGAGCGACAGAGAGAGAGAGAGCGAGCGAGAAACAGAGAGAGAGAGCCAGCACATAATCTGGCGGGCTCAGCTGTGTGAACACATCCTCGGTCACGGAACATATATATGTATGTTTTCGTTTACTTTTTGCAGTTAACCTGAGAGAGGAAGAAAATAGAGCGAGAAACAGAGAGAGAGAGAGAGAGAGAGAGAGAGAGAGAGAGAGAGAGAGAGAGAGAGAGAGGCCCTTAAATTTAAAACACGAAATCATATAATGAAGCGAATAATGTGGAATTAACAGCTGATTTGCAAGTGGATGGGAGCACTGTTACTCTCGATATCGCCTTGCCACACTGGTATCATCTGCTCCCTTTTCTTTCTTTCTGCCAGTCTTAATTTGGGCTTTTCATTCATCAAAGAGCACAACGGGAAGAAAGCTTCGAGTATTGTATAAAATTCCTTAGTTTACGTGGGACACCAATCGTTTAATTGGGCCTACATAACGAAAACAAAGTGACTTTCGGAATGTCATTGCAAGCCAACTTACTGCTTAGACAGACGTAAGAATTAACAATGTTGTATCTGTCGTGAAGAGTCATTGTGTGTCATTATTTGCCAAATTCTAAAACACGCAAACTACGACGCAGCTAGGAAACAACGAAAAATCCAGATGGATTAGAAAGTTAGTTAATGCTGATTTTATTAACATTCATCTGCTTTGAAAAACTACAACACACAATTAATAAATTCGTCAAATTTTGATGATTTATATCACAGCAGGTCCGATGGAGCAGTGGATAGAAGCTCGGATTGAGGAATCGGAGAGACGTGTTTGAATTAGAGTTGAATGCATTCACTTACATGAGAAAAGCATGAATTGATCACTTCCCTATAAATACGAGGGCAGATTGGGCTCTATAGCTTTGGTTGGCAACCATTCTAGGAGAAGGAAAACTCTGAATTCAAACCAGCCTGGAGAGGGTCAGGCTTCTTCCAACTGTCTTGCCTAAGACACGCCACTACTGCTATGGCTGCAGTAAATGTGATGACCCTACTTAGGGGTCACGTGCTCACAGTAGTTCTGTATGTTATTACACCTATAATATGAAAATAAATGTTGTTTTGATTTATAACAAAATGTTTTATCTTTAAATTATATAAATAAACGCAATCACTTTTGTGAGTAGTACAATACGAAATTAGTTTATTTCTTAAAATGCGCGTAATTTGCTAATTTGTCGTTTCCAGTAACCAAAGTAGCTGCCTTATTGGGCAAATTTGATTCCGTTGTATATTAACTATCTGCGATGTTCTATATATGAGACCGGATAAAAAAATTCTAAACAAAACGTAATATTTAATATTGATTTCACAAATTCTGACGACACTGGGAATTATGAAGTGTTTATATTTATGATGTAAATTTAATATTTAAGTATTCGAGAATGATTTAAAATTCCCCTTGAAATTTTACCCTTTCGTGGGCTTCCTTTTAGGTCATGTTACAAAAACTCTTAGATGGCGGTTTAACACAGAAATCATCGAATCGTACTCTTCACACTAATCTTCTCTTCATTCTGTTAGAAAATGTCTAACACAATAGGAATGAAAAACATGATCACGAGAAAAGAGAATGTCCTAGATACATAACCCAATCACTAAATGAAATCATTTCAAAACAGCATTGATGCTGGTTAAATTTGGTAATTAAAAAAAAAAGATTTTTAAATGTCGTTTTTCAAATAGATTCGTACGGCTAACGACTATCTTAACGAAATTAGCAGTTAATCAGATCAAAGCTAAGTAAATAGAACACAAGTGGATGTAGCGAGGTCTGTTGCTCTAATTGAAGTAGACGACATTAGGTTGGACCTTGATTGTCGGTAGGTGGACATGATCTTTCGCTGGGTCACATCGGAGCGAGAAAATCTTGCCAGAACATCTCCAGACACACCTCGATCCAGGACTTGATCACTGTGACAAAAATTCCGTTGTCAGCGATGGCATTGAAACTGGGGACATGCAAGACGTTGAGTGGTATGACATGGAACTCTTTGCTCGTGACAGATACGCGCGGAGCATCTTGAAACGAAGGACACTTGATATGAATCAAGGTTAAGATCTCAGGGTCAGACAGGCCCCACGGTCGTTTTCGCCTGATCACTTCACCACCAGATACCATTTTTTCCCAGACGCTATACTTGGTGGCTGGTACTACACGCAAGGTCCACCTTTTCCTATCCGGTGTCAGACCAGAAGCCGCTATGTTAATGCGCTAAATACTTCTGGGATAAGAATGGCGAAATTCGGCGTGTGCTCCGTGACATCTTCCATTTATGGCTCACTAAATTGTGTTTTTAATATAACTGACAATGCATACGCAAGCGCACATAGACATGATCTCTCTACACACAACACACACACACACACACACACACACACACACATATATATATATATATATATATATATATATACAAATGAGAGAAAGAACAGATGGAGTAAAATTCCACTGTTCGGAGCATTTACTTTTAAAAAGTGCTCACTACAAAGTGATTTTAGCCTTTTCAAAAACTCTCTTATACTGATTAAAAGCCATTTTGAATGCTGTTAGGGTTTTTGTTACACACACACCTTCTGATAGAGATGGTATTAATACGGTGAATTATGAACGTAGGATATTCGGACATGAACCAGGGCTAGTTATTCGGCCTATGTTGGTACTTTTTGTACGCACGCACAACTACACACACACACACACACACACACACACACACTCTCACGCACACACACTCTCACGCACACAGGTATACACACACATGTTACACGCACGAAAACACACAAAGACAGACGTATACACATAAGTAGGTGTTTGAAAAGTTATCAAGTCGACCCACTTTGCACTTGTTGAATTGTAAAAATTATTACACACCAGAATTTCGAGGTATATTTTTTATCAGTTCGTGAAATTTTCAGCAACCTATTATATATATATGCCAAGTAGAACTACTATATATATATATATATATATATATATATATATATATATATATATATATATGTATGTTTGTGTGTGTGTATTTTTGTATATATATATATATATATATATATATATATATATCAGTGCACAATGATGTCAACACTCAGCGCCGACAGTCTATTTCATGCTTAAACGCATTCAGGCCAAGTGACTTGTGTTTTGGCTCGGGTATTTATATATGCTGGTCAATGGTGCATTATGTGTAGGTTCAATATATATATATATATATATATATATATATATATATATATATTGGTCAGGAAAGGTAATTATAGCTCTATCCAATACAATATATAAACCATCATAAATTTCTAAATAAACGATCAGAACTCATCCCAAAATGCAGACACGGAAACAAATTTTTATTGTATTACTTAAAAATCGAATGCTAAAAACGAACGAAAATAAATACAAAATAAAATAAAAAATAAATAAAAATGGGTCGCCACTTATGACTTTTGCAGGAAGATGTTCAGGTTCTACTGGACCATGTGAAATCAATAAGACCTTCGATACAGTTCACAATGGAGAAACAGAATAACAACATACTCCCATTCCTGGATGTTCTAATATCTCGAACAGAGCATGGGTTCAAGACATCCGTATACCGTAAACCGACATTCACCGGACGGTACCTCAATTTCAACTCCCACCATCCACACAGCGTAAAGAAAGGGATCGTCCGCTGCTTACAACACCGAGCAAAAGTCATAAGTGGCGACCCAGAGACATTAGATAAAGAATTGGTCAGTATAAGTAGTACCCTACAACGTAACAACTACCCTGGGTACATGGCAGCAGCCCCCCAAAACTGGGATAGGCGAGTAGAAGAAGAGGAGGAGGAAGACAACAACACTCAGAAAACAGTCTGCCTTATGTGACGGGGTTATCAGAGAAAATACAAAGAATCTGCGGTCCATATAACATCAGGACAACCTTCAAAAGCTGGACGAAACTTCGCAGATATCTCTCCCGATAAGACCCCACCTCCCGATCAAGGAGAGCATGACTGTGTACGCTATCCCGTGCCGCTGCGGAAAGAAATATAAAGGAGAGACAGGCCGCTCCCTTAAGGTGAGGCTTCAAGAACACCAGAAAGCTCTAACACAAGGAGAAGTGGAAAACTCAGGCGTGGCTGACCACATATGGAGAGAGAAGGGAGATCACCGCCCTCTGTGGGATCAGGTTGAGATCATAGACAAGGAACACCATTGGAAAATTCGTAAACTTAAGGAATCAGCACATATGCTAGGCCACAAAAATCTCCTGAGCCGACCAAGCATAGAAATGAATACAATATAATAAGGAGTGCCAGAGAAAAGCGATAATAACAACAAAGTTGCAATATGAGCTCTGGTAGAAACATGCAAGGATAACAGCAAAAATTGCAATATGAGCACTGATAAAAATGGTTGCTGAAGACATTAGGTTTATAATACCCAGAAATTCATACACAGATGTCCTCAAGGACACATGGCACTTTATGGATAAAGGCGTTGGTTAGATCCAGTGACACCTTCTTCAGGTGGTTGGAATGTCGAACAACAATACAATACAATGTTGTACAACAATAAATATGACGAAAAACATGAGGACAATAGTCCGAATAATGTAAATAATGTGCCTTCTACGGATCTCAGCATCGCATTTACCGTCCTCTGTCAAAACGCTTCCCAGATATTTAAACTTCCGCGTCTGGTTTATTCTAGTGTTCCCAAACTGCAAATCGCATTTCGAGCTCATCCTTTTACAGATGACCATGCATTCTGACTTCTTGTAGTTTATGCTTAGTCCCTAGTCCCTTCTTCTCAAGCATGCCGTAAAACTGTTTATATATATATATATATATATATATATATATATATATATATATATATATATATATATATATATAAATTAAACCTAAAGAGCCAGACAAACCTACCACGGTTTCACCTAAGCGGATCGTCAGGGAAAACTGGACGATTATTTTCGCCTGACGTACATGTTCTCTGTTCTTTCTTTTTTTGTACCATTTTTTGCCCTTGGGTATTGGTTTGTTTATTTGCAAATCAAGAAACCGAAGGTTCTCCGGACGAGTATAATTTCTTATATTTATAAGGTTAATACTAGTATATATATATATATATATATATATATATATATATATATATATATATATATATATATATATATATATATATATATTAGTAGGTATAGGTTTCAACTGTATGTATTATTACTTTAAATTGATTCTATTGTCAGATTTTGGAAAATACGTCAGGTTGAGAACTTTTCAGTACTTCCTCATATAAGCATATATATCCATGAATAGTTTGAAGCTTGTATTTTTAGAAAATCTTTTATTTATACAAATTCACACCAACATTATTGCTGTCTTTCTATGACCTTACACCGCCTCTAAAGTTAAACCTTGTTTTCAACCATAAAAAAAGATTCCGTTTTTGATTCTGAGAATGCGTCGAAGAATTTTTTCAGCATTTTCAGTTTGCTTTACAGTCCAGAACTAGTGGTTGTCTGAATCTGATAGAGCCGCATGTACATGAACTTTTTATCAATGATATACACTCGTCCACTGCGCCACATTTGTAACATGAGGAAGGGTGTTGTCATGGAACAGAGAGACTTTATTTTCTTTTCAAATATGGGATTCACTCGTCCTTTTCTGCAAAATAAAGTTGAGATTATTTAATAGTGGTTGGATTCTACTGGCATTCGAACTCGGCTCTCCGATTTCTCAATCCATTACTCCACCGTGCTTCCTAATAATAAATACTTGTATAAAATGAATCATGTTTTCATTATTAGTGAATGATTTCATGATGAGCACTTCGTACTTTGAGTGCGCACTCGAATTAAATTGACAAAAATGTGAAAATCTATCAGGCTGTTCGGAAAATAACGTCCGATTTTAGAAAAAACCTTTAAATGTGTTCTATTATTATAATAATTGCACAATAACATATATTCCTCATCCTTAATGATTAAGGTCTCCTCTTTGTTATTATTATATCAGTCACTTTCAGGATGTAACTTAAAACAATATATTCACCATTGAAAAAAGAAGCGATACGTTTCCTCTTTTTGCCTGTTTTCAAGCTTGACCATAATGCTTCTCAAACTGTTGCCAAAATTAACAGGGCATAGAGTGAAAAATACACTTGCGATGCGACAGTACGGTGCTAGTTTTTGAGGTTCCGCAGTGGGGACGCGAGCCTTGAAGATCAAGGTGGTAGACGTTGTCTATCTGCAATTAACAATCGACATCTGAAAACAATATTCGACCCAAAACCCAGAGTGTCAGCATTTCACCAAAATCGGACCATCTCAAATTGGTAAGGTGAAGAGGCTCGATAAATCGGTTCCACATGAGCTCAAAGATTTCGAGGTTTTGTAGTGTTTTTGACGTTTCATCTGCGAATGATCCATATTTTGATCCAATAATGACTTATATGAAATGGGTCCTTTATGACAATCGTAAATGATTGGCTGAATGGCGTGATTATGACGAATTGCCCAAACACTTTTCAAAACCGAAATTGAACCATCAGAAGTGTATGGTGACTCTCAGCTGATTCCACCATTGTCGTTATCCATTACAGCTCCCTGGCGTTAAGTCAGCGCATCATTACCAAAGTTTACTGCCAGTAGAGGCATGCAATGCACATTTATTTAAACCAAATTATAACCGGCACTGGTTAATCGACGAGCTTCAATTCTGCTTCATGACAAGACGCAGTGACATGTGTCACTAGAATGACACTGCAAAAGCTAACTGACTTGGAATACGATATTTTGTGACATCCGCCACTTTGATCTCTCGGCCACTGACTACCAATACATCAAGCATTTTGACAATTTTTAATGCCAAAATACATTCCCTTCCAAAGACTGATGCAGAAACTGTAGTCAAAGATTTCTTCGAAGCCAAACATTTATCATAAATGCATAAATAACCTTGTAACTTGATGACAGAAATATACAAATGTTCAGGGTTCCTATTTTGACTAATTTAAACACATTAATTCAGGAATAAATATTCATTCTAAAATCAGTCATTATTTTCTGAACAATCTAATACTCTGAGTATAACTTTCATTTTGGGACGGTAATATATTTATCGTCAAATAGAAAAGGTCTAAAAAATATTAAACATAATCAGTATGACATAAAGTAGCCAGTCTGTAAGAATGGTTCTTAAAGTTCACGCTCATGTTCCTCCTATTGTCATTCTATGTTTTCTCAGTTTCTCATCTAAGATATCAGATTTCTTGCCTTTGTTTGACAATTACAGCGCAAAAACATTCAATATTTGATTGTATTCTGCAATAGAAGCATAGGAGCAATTATATTTACTCACTCGGCTCCCAACTTAGTTTGGCACAGGGTCACAATGATAGAGAAAATAGATCTCCCTGATAATGATAATAATGATATTCAGAATCAACCTATTAGTCTTAGTAGAGTAGATTAATCTAAACTGCGAACATGGATAAAGTTGATTTCGGAATTTCACTGAAAAATCCTATGTCACAATATATATATATATATATATATATATATATATATATATATATATATATATATGAAGAAATGTAGTTTTAAGGTCTGCTATATTTATGGGAATGAAGCTTTCTGTTTTTACAATTAATTTTGGCTTATATGTAAATATATATATATATATATATATATATATATATATATATATATATATATGAATGATTCATTGTAATATATATATATATATATATATATATATATATATATATATATATATTACAATGAATCATACAAAAAGTAGATTAACAATGTCAATGATATAAAATTGCGAAATCCTTTTGCTGACAAAATTATAAATTTATATATATATATATGTGTGTAGATATATCTACACACACACACACATATATATATGTAGATATACCCCCCCCCCACACACACACACACATATATATATATATATATATATATATATATATATATGGTTTATCAAAAGTACTTATACAATCTTTGGGGAGCGGGTACGTCACAGCAATACAAGGAAAAAGGTTTACGTGCGCTGATACCTAGATCGTCCCCCAACAGCCTGTAGAATGTGTTCTTCGTGGTCAGGCGTACGAGCGGATCTCGGTCTTCCTCGATCCATAGTTTGTGGCGCCACTGATCTTGTCTCAGTTACTTATCCCAAATATTATTTCACCTCATAACATTATAAATTTTAAATTAAAGTCAACCTGAGTTCTTCGTAGTCAGGCGTATGAGCGGATCTCGGTCTTCCTCGACCCATAGTTTGTGGTGCGACGGATCCTGTCCCAGCAACATGACGATAAGCAGCAACAAAGTTTGGATGACTCGGCTGTCTTCGGTATGCAATCCGATATAATCGGGCAGTCTTGCGTCCATTACCATCCGCCCAGCTGTATGTAATATCATATGTCCTCCCATTCTTAAACAGAACACTTCTCAGTTAACTCACTACTATACATGTTAAACGTTGAAGACAGACTAGGCACAAATGTACACGAATGACAAATGTAACCTAGTCTACAAAACACAGCACCATCTACTGTAAACTAAAAAACAAAGGATTTGCGAACATATGTTTATATAGACTTTTGCCATTATTTAGTGCGCGCAACCCGCCCCAAAATTTGTGAAAAGTATTTTTGACTTTTTATATATATATGTATATATATATATATATATATATATATATATATATATATATATATATATATATATATTCAGATAAAAAGTGTAATTGTCGAAAAGACAGTACCTGTCCAATAAATGATAAATGCATGAATAAAGGCGTTATTTATTAGGCTAGCATTAAACACAATGGCGAAACTAAATCATATTTTCGTTCCACTGGAAATCCCTGTATTACCATCATAAAATAACTCTTACCAATAAACAATATTCAAATGCCACGGCACCCTCAAAATTTTACTGGGAAATCAAAACAAATAGCTACTCACTGATAATAAAATGGAATTTCGTCATCAAAACTACACCCTTTTCCGGCTACAGCGACCGATATAACCTGTGTTTGCTGGAAAAAAAAGGATCGTACTTAAAAATATTAACGACCCCAGCCTGCTGAACAAACGTAATGAGCTCATGATAGCTTGCACCCATAAAAAGCTCTCTTCTAAAGTATTTTGATTCTGGATAAATCTTATTTACCCAAATTCAACTGCCCATTAAATATTTTAAGTCAATTACTTATTACCCACCTTTAAGCGTCTATTAATACGTAACCGGTTACAAGGCGTTCCTCTTTTCTTTATTTTTTTCTCAACTTACTTTTACGCATTTCACCCCTGAGCAAGGCGGGAGTGCCACTAGGGGTTACATAGGGTGAGAGCAAAATTAAAGAGGCGTGTTTGAGGAAAGGATAAAGAGAAGGACGGGGAACGAGATCAAGGCATCAGAAGATGTCGATTGACATTACATTTGAATATGTGAAGATTATAGCTATCAGGGAAACAAGTAAGAGGAAGGGAGTTCCACAGACAGGAAGTGCGAGAGAAGAAGTTGTTGGAGTAGAAGAGACGGTTACATTTAGATGCCAACCTAGTAGTACGCTTAAATTCATGCAGTCTGGGAACTAGCGAAAGTAGCTCGTCGGAGCACCTGCTGTGAAAATACTTATAGAAGAGGCAGAGGGAAGCCACGGCACGTATGTGAGAAAGCGACTGCAGATGAGATGCCAGATCAGGACCTATCATCTTGAATATCCCTCTCTGGATTTTGTCGAGTACCTCAAGAGGTACAGCGGGAGCACCAGACCATATAAAACAGTAATACTCCATGCAAGGACGAATGGTTGATTTGTAGATTTGAAAGATGGACTCAGGCGAGAAAAACTTTCTGGCACGACAGAACCAACTTTCCTTGCGGTAGATGAAGCTATTGATTCAATGTAGTTGTTCCACTTCAGGTCAGCGGACAGCGTGAGACCAAGCAGGCGCTGAGAGGCACTTTTGTGGAGCAGGGCATCAGCCATTTTGATGGGAGGCAGAGAGGGTTCTCTTTGGTGGGTAAATAAGAGCAGTTTCGTTTTGGAGACATTAAAGTTTGTAAGCCATTTCCTGCCCCAGTTAACCACAGATTGGAGGTCCTTTTCGAGACAAACGGCCAGGTTAGTTCTGTCAGCAATACCAGATTTACTATTGAGGCAGGAGTAAATAGTAGTGTCGTCTGCGTAGATGCCTAC
The DNA here is from genome assembly GCA_964036315.1 of Acanthosepion esculentum. Classification (NCBI taxonomy): domain Eukaryota; kingdom Metazoa; phylum Mollusca; class Cephalopoda; order Sepiida; family Sepiidae; genus Acanthosepion; species Acanthosepion esculentum. The sequence continues at coordinate 5,667,711 of OZ038480.1, read as the reverse complement.
TTGGGAACTGATGACATCAGGAAGAATGAAGATCAGAAACAATGTAGGACCCAGGATAGAGCCTTGTGGAACACCAGCCTTCGTGTGAAAGGAACTGGAGGAGAACCCGTTGAGGAAAATCTTCATTTCACGGTGTGACAAGAATGATTGTATTGTCAGATAATCGTCCTGTAAAGTTGTATTCCTGAATCTTACGAAGAAAAGGCCGGCGTGCCAAACCCTATCAAACGCTTTAGAGATATCTAGGGCCACGGTTCGAGCTTCTTCGTTTTTGTGAAGTGCCTGGTATACAAATTCAGTTTTACCTTCTCTGTCTATGTACACTTTTTATTTTTTATTTTTATTATTGCAGTACAAACATAGGTATATGTGTATTTATTAATATATACGTCATAGCTCTATATAACTACATTGAGCACAGTTGTCTTTGCACCATGAATTAAATTAAATATTTATTTGTTTATCTTCGTGTGCACGCTATCGCACTCATATAGAGTTGCTAATATCTCGTTATTATTTTATATTCACACTTCTCTCTCTCTCTCTCTCTCTCTCTCTCTATATATATATATATATATATATATATATATATATATATATTAATGGCTTGTCCCTTTAGAATGTAGGTGACTATCCATAGAATTTTATTTATTATTTGTTATGTGACATGTATTTTTTTCCGGTTTGGGATACAGAGTTTTCATTTTTTTTCGACTGGTTACCATAAAAAACTAGAACGTCTATCCTACTCTGCTTTTTAATCCATAGCTGGGGAAGAGAAGAGATGATTTCATGCCTTTTTCAATGACATTTGAGCGACAGTGAGCGCAAAAGACTAGGTCGGATTTTGAACTCGGCTTGTCGATCACATTCTCCTTGTCAATATCTGTTCGGCTACTCGCAGATTAATCTGGCACAAGGCCCAAAATTGTGAGCGCCTGTAAGGATCAAACTATTCAAGTGTAAAGCTTGTTATCCAAAGCGTACAATGAATGTTTACAAAGATTTAATTGTGAGACATTCAGTGAGAATGGAACTCACTATATAAGTTTTAAGAGCCTGCTTGACTAGCTTGCCCAGACAGATCTTTATATAGCTTTTTATGTGACGCCTATATAAGATTGGATGTGGGCTTGAATTTGAAAGTATTTTGCCATTGAAATGATTTATATAAAGAGTAGAATCGATGAAAATGCAGTGTTAAATACATTTAGATGTTTTTGAATTAACTTTATGAAAGATTACGCGCCACATTTAATCTAAAGACTTGTTGATTTTCTCCACCCATCCAGACACGGTGTAAAGTAATCCATTGTGTTGTGAAAATATCAAATTTCAATTATTTCTAAAGGGAAAGAGGTCTACACCAGTTTAATGCCTTTATTCAGACTAACTTAAATATGTGTATGCGTTGGATTGATAATAATAATAATGTCATTTCTTTTACGTTTACAGTTAATTTAAATAACAAATTATCGTTTTTGTATTTTAAGGGAGTTGGCTTAGCAGGTGTTTGTTTATGTGTAGAATTTCTTCTGTCAGTCACCTGTCATTAATTCTCTTCACTTGTTTCAAAAGCTAATAATAAGCATAACTTCATACTGTAGAAGGCTGTACGGTGTGAAATTGGAGTTGAAAGATTGTATTACGTCAATTCTAAGTGGGGGGACCTGCCTATTTAGAAAATCAGCATCTCAGTCCTGACTTTTCCTTCGGTTCGAAATTCGGCCTCAATCACTGGTGGACATAGATATATATCTCAACCAACATTTTGGCGCTCGTTTTTTGTTAATGTTCACCTAATACAAGGCCCAAGAGTCACTCAGAGTAGAGGAACACTTGTCAGTTAACTCACTACTACGCATGTTAAACGTTGAAAACAGACTAGCCACAAATGTACATGAATAACAAATGTAACTTAGTCTACATGGCTACACAGCGCCATCTATCGTAAACTTTCTTTAAACTTAATAACTCAAAACGACGGATTTGCGGACATATGTTTATATGGACTTTTATCATTGTTTAGTGTGAGTTACCCGGACCAAATGCTTGTAAAAGTATTTTTTAATACAGCCTTTATATACATAGACTTGTTGAATTTCTCCAACCACCCAGACACTGTAAAGTAATCCATTGTTAGTTACGAATATCAAATTTCTGTTATTTCTAAAGGGAAAGAGGTTTACACAAGTTTAATGTATTTATTCGGACTAACTTAAATATGTGTATACATTGGATTGATAATATGTCAATACAAGGCTCAAGAGCCACTCAAAGTAGAGGGTTACTGAATGAGATTATTGTATGAGAGTTAAGACTAAGAGGAAAGAAGTACTGTTTATGAGGATATGTGTAGAAGATAAAGGATAACTCTAGACTGGAAGAGGTTAAAATTGCGGTGGTTGATAAAGCATCTCCGCGAGAGTCCGTTACACAAAGTAGCAGTTCTTGGGAAGAAGTTGCCCCAAATGATACCAAATCGGTAGGGTTTCGATCCCGGCTTGAAGCAATCGAATGTCTAGCCGCACTGATGAGCTGTGATACAGGGAAACAGGCCTGTATGTGGATGACATTATATATATATATATATATATATATATATATATATATATATATAGTGTAACCCGGATATAAGAGAAACCCGGATATAAGATAGATTTTATCTGGTCCCAAATTAGAGCCTGTGTTAATGTATATATAATAGACCAAACCCGGATATAAGAGAAACCCGGATATAAAAGACTTCTTCTCCAGTCCCGACAACTCTCTTATATCCGGGTTACACTGTATATAGATATATGTGATTACTCAAAATAAGGCAATGCAATCTAAGATTGTATTTTTTTTAAAAAGAACACAGAAACATTTGGTAAGAATACTTTCGTCTTCCTATTCTTCCAACTTCGGGCAATAAGATCAATTCTAGCATTTGAAGAATATGAAGAGCGCGGCATCACGAAACTCTGGCCCGATCTTCGATAAGTTTCGTGATATTCCGATATTTTCGTACAATAATTATTGCTATAGAGACTGACCGCAATTTGGGGGCAAAAGTTTGGTTGCTTTCATTTCTCTAACCAATGTTTTTTTATTTTTTTTTTCATATTCTGCATCTTTTTTTTCATATTCTGCATCTTTTTTTCATTATTCGCAACACCAGCATCTTTAAATATTTTCCTGCTTGTTAATCCACTCGGGATTATGTTGTCAGTATATTCATATTTTTCTATTCTTCTGTGATTTCTTCATTTTAATCGCAATTTTCAACGTCGCGTCTATCGCTCATTAACTTTATAATATCTTGAGGTCCTATCTTTCTTTTATCACAATCCGTATATATCTGAAATTTAAAAGAACAATTATCAGTCTCTACATTATTTCTTTCTTTCCAATATGATGAACAATTCTTTCATAAAATCGAACATCATTAAATAATTTTCTCTAAATGTTAAATAAAATAAAATTCCCAGCTGAAACGCATTCGACATATTGCTCATAAATGGAAGTATATTCTGAAAAAACTGTACTAATATCAGTTACTTAATACTAATTTCATAGTGTAAAAATTGGTTTAAATAATAAACTATGACTTCTTATAACTTATTATTGCGTTTTAGATACAGTATTTGCCCATTATTAGTTTATGGTGAGTTTTACCTGATTATATGGTTGCTTTTTGCATTTTGGGATTTTGAATATTTTATGCTAAATGCGTTTTCTGATCACGTTCATGACGTGTCATATTTTTTTTTAAGCTTTTCACCCCAGGCAAGGCTGGAAGCCACTAGCACTCTAGGGGTTACAGAGGACTTGGAGCGAGAGCAAATAGGAGTGTTAGAGGAAAGGATGTGGAGAAGGATAGAGGATAGATCAAGGCAACTATGTCTGTGTGTATGTTCCTTAAATGTGTGTGCTTGAACGCGCGTGCGAGCACACAGACACACACAGACACACACACACCGATAGAAAAATCGACAAATGGAAATAAGGAGGTTTTTATTTATTTTGGACAGAATAAAGTAGGTTATTCCTTTCTCTAACGGAATTTTCTAAAATTATAAAAAAATGGCCTGATTGTTTTTTTGAACTCTTATAAAACAAAACAAAAAAAAGCCAGATATATATCTATGAATATGAGAATGTGTATAATTTATTAGGTTTTTGATTATATATGACAAAAGTCTATTTCACCTTCAAGCTGGCTTTTTTTAAAATCAGATCTGACAACTGACTTATGATTCGCCATTTTCAGCTCTTTTTCCTGGTCTCGCGATTCAAACTAGTGTTCTCTCAGATTATCTCTTCTGTGGAATCTGTTAGTTTTTACAAAATGTTCCTTGTAAATAAATTTTGGTGTTTTTTCACTAAAATATTTATCCAGTCCACATATGCTATGAAAATGATTCCACCGATTCGGTTCTTGAATTAGTTAATTTACAGCGGAGAACATAGTCATCAATAACAGATTTATTAAATCGGGCTTCGTTTACAAGTGAAACATTGGCCTGAATACAGTGGAGGTGGTGGTGGTTCTTCTTCTTCTTCTTCTTCTTCTTCTTCTTCTTCTTCTTCTTCTTCTTCTTCTTCTTCTTCTTCTTCTTCTTCTTCTTTTTGTTGTTTCTCCCAAACCCTGTTCCGCCATCGATTTAGTCAAGCTCACTAAATATATTATGCGTTGTTTTCCTTTGTCCCTCTTGCCTTCAAACTGTCCTGTGAGTATCAGATTTTCCAATCCCTCTTTCCTCATTATGTGCTCTAGAAATTTCAGTTGTCTCTTCCTGATGTAAAATATAAGTTTCCTTTTTGTCCTTTTTCTCAAGAACTGTCGTTGCTCAAACATTTGGTCCATGCTATCCTCAGCATCCTTGTGTAGAACGACATTTCTGTTGCTTCAAGTCTCTTCTGCATCTGTGGGGAGATTTTCACAGCCATATAAGAGGATAGATATTACATAACAGTTCAGTACTCTTTTCTTTGTTGCTAACGAGGTTTTCTTGTTTCTTAATACTCTGCTTAGCTCCTGGAAAACATCTTTGACTATCCCAATGCCCTTTCGCTTTCAGTATCGCACTTTCAATCCTCTGTTAAAACCTTTGACACAGAATTTTAAAAGATTTAAAACTTTATAAATTATTATAATTAAAATTTAAAAAAAACTGAAAAAAATATCGTAAAAATTCATTATTCATCGAATTTATTCCTTAAGACAATGGCGTCTATAACATATTAATTAATAAGAGCAATTAAAAGTTTTTCTAATTAAATAATGTCTTAGTTTTGTATTTACGATTCGGAACAGATTTTCGATAATTGTGGTCCTGTTTGACAAAAATAATCTGATGATTTAAATTCTCCAAGGACTTCTCCTTATAAGTAATATAAACATTAGGCGCTATAAAATGAATTTCTTGAAATTTCATAAATTAAATAAGTGGAGGGGTGTAACAGATGTAAAAAATATTTTTATCAAGATTTTCTTTAAAAAGAAACTAATTTCATTCATTTGTGAATAAATCCTGAAAGTTTCATTAAAATCCAACAATTATTTGAATTTCGCAATGTGCAAAACACATTGATTTTTTTCAAAATCAATGTGTTTTGCACCGCAAAAAGAAACTCAAATTTCCCATACTAATTTATGGTTACTCATTGACGTCAGAGAAACAAAATTTTCACCAAATTTTCAAATGTTCTGAAAAGGCTTTAAAATATGATTTAATAATAAAAAAAATCCTTTGATCTTAACATATTTTGACGATAAAACTTTGTTTTTATCAAGTCTTGAACACCCACACACACATATAATATCAACGTTTTTCTCAGTTCATTTCAGCATAGATACTTCTTCCAAGTTCTGTCGGAGGTGGAGCGTAATGAACTTTAATCTGCTACGCTGGTCTATAAACGGTTTGCAGAGCCCTTGAATTCAAAGTCGTCCTCCTTCAAGAATGGATACTCTATCAATGATAGCGAGTGCAGTATTCCTTACTATTTTATCTATAGCTCGGAGAAAAGATATCCATTCATACAGAAATTACCCCCCCCACACACACACACACACGCATATATATATATATATGTGTGTGTGTGGGGGGGTTGCGTGTGTGTTTGTGTGTGTCTGTGTGTGTTGGAGTCCTTTATTTTGAAAGTTTTCAACCGAATACCATTATAATTAGTAAACCTATTCCGTTGCACAACCAACCTTAGAGTTACAAGTAGTAACACCAGTTCGCTAAAAACGTTGCTCTTCAGCGCTTCCATATATATTGTCAGAAACAGTAATGGTTTCGGGCAGAGTGAGGTGTGAACGGAGAAACACCTGCCTTGCTTGGATTATTTTTATTTACATGTTATTTAGCATAAACGGCCACATGTCACATTTCGCCTATATTAAAAAAAGGCTCATTTTTTTATCTTATTACCTATGTCACGTTGTTCTCAATTCCTCATCTACATTTAATCTAACTTACATACCTACCATAGATCCACTTTCATCTACCCTTTAATTATTGACTATCAAACCTTATTACTGAGATTTCCAAACGAAGTTCGCAACACCGGCAATCTGTTGCGAAACGATTTCAACCAAATCCAAATATAAGAGTTAAGGTTTTTGTTTTCTTCTCTCTCTGAGTCGCCGTTGTTTCGTTTGGGTGTAACTTTTTCTTCTATTTCCCTTCTTTTACTAACGTCACCCCCCCACTCGTAGCGTTACTTTCCGAGGGAATTGACTATAATATATTAACACGCTTACAAATACATATTTTGCTATTAGCTTGTCTTTATTGCTTTTTGTTGTACTCATGTAACTCTACTTATTACTTGATTACCATTTGATGTCATAAAGTCGCTGTTACAGACATTTGTAGACCTTAGTCAAGGTGGTCGTTAATTTAATTTGTCAGCGGAAGAATTCCCGCCAAAAATAAAAGGAAAAATGATGTGTAAGCCGCCATTTTTCAGTCTGGTAGGTGGCGGCAGACTGTCTAAATAACAGTGACTCGTCACACTCACTAATAGAACATCAAAGAGACGAAAGGTGGCGTCATTGTTTGAGTTATAAATTTGAGTGTTTTGTGTTTGATTACTTGCTATATAGCCTTCTGTGTGTGCGTGCATACATGTGTATTCGTGTACGTGTTTAGTGCATTGCACTTGCGTAAGTATACTGTGTGTACAATTACTCGATTAGAAGAGCTTTTGTGTATCTGTTTTTTTATTGATAAGACTAGTGTAGTGCCCATAAAAAATGATGGGATAATTCTGACCTTTTTTTTTCATTCGCATTTTTGTTGATTATGTAAAAAGTCAGGATTATGTTTTTTTTATTTCCTCTTTCTCTTATTTCTTGCCATGCCAGCCGAGTGTTCATTCATTGAAAATGTTCACAGCCATAAAAACAATTATTAGTTTCCAGGTGTTTATCACACTAATATTATAAAATATAAGGATAATTTAACTTATTGGCTGTGTAATTTTTCGACCGAAAATTTAATATTTAGTTGAAATAAAATAATCGACGCTATATAAACATTGAGGTTTCAAGATTGATTCAATCCAAATATGATGGGTTACTATTTCTTGTCCTTAAATAATAGGTGATTATTACAGTTTCTTAAATAATAGGCGATTATCAATATTTCTTAAATGATGGGTGACTATTATTATTTCTTAAATGACGGGTGACTATTATTATTTCTTAAATGATAGGCTATTATTACTATTTCTTAAATTATGTGTGACTATTACTATTTCTTAAATCATAGGTTATTATTACTATTTCTTAAATCATAGGTGGTGATTATTACTATTTCTTAAATAATATGCGATTATTACTATTTCTTAAATGATGGGTGACTATTATCATTTCTTAAATGATAGGTGATTATTACTATTTCTTAAATGATGGGTGATTATTAATATTTCTTAAATGATGGGTGATTATTAATATTTCTTAAATGATAGGCTATTATTACTATTTTTTAAATGATGGGTGACTATTATTATTTCTTAAATGATCGGTGATTATTACTATTTCTTAAATGATGGGTGATTATTACTATTTCTTAAATGATGGGTGATTATTACTATTTCTTAAATGATGAGTGATTATTACTATTTCTTAAATGATTGGTGATTATTAATATTTCTTAAATGATGGGTGATTATTAATATTTCTTAAATGATAGGCTATTATTACTATTTCTTAAATGATGGGTGACTATTATTATTTCTTAAATGATCGGTGATTATTACTATTTCTTAAATGATGGGTGATTATTACTATTTCTTAAATGATAGGTGATTATTACTATTTCTTAAATGATGAGTGATTATTAATATTTCTTAAATGATCGGTGGTTATTACTATTTCTTAAATGATGGGTGATTATTAATATTTCTTAAATGATGGGTGACTCTTACTGTTTTTAAAAGAGGAAATCAACTCAATGCACAGGTGTATAAATTTCTGAAGTAATTCATATTTTCTGTTTGAATTTCTGGCATGAGGAGCTTTTCTTTTAATCCCGTTCGCCCCAAACAAGGCAGTAAAGCCACTAAACACAAGGGGTTATTGTCCGTGGAAGAATTAGAACGCAGAAACCTTACTAAGGAGTGAAAAACAAAAGAAGAGTAATCAGAAGGACAACAGATAGCGATTGACATTGTATTTCAATATTTGAATTGCATATTGATGAGACCTTTTTGCCAGTCTAATACTGCGTTTAAATTCGAAGAGTTTAGCTACCATAACGAAGAGCGGTATTTATTCTGTATAAATTACAGAAATGTGGCACAAGGTTGAAGGGGGGATTGGGGAAAGGGCGGTCTTCTTCTGTCTTAACTATAACTTAGCTAGCCGCAAACGCTGACCCAATCATACGAACAATATTCCTTATACCAAAACACCACATTCCTACGTACCTTTCTTACTACAACCACCATAATACCTCACTGTCTCTATGAAAATACTAACTAGTCCCCATATTTACAATATTTACATATTTACCATAGCGAAGAGCTCACCTGGACAATTATCATGAAACTATTTATAGAAATGACATAGGAGGTGCAACCTTACAGTAGTGGGAAAGTGACAGAAGCCGAGACGCCAGAACAGGACCAGTAATATTGCTGATTCTTCTTTGAATTTTATCATGGCCTTTTAGATAAATAGCAGGTGCACCGGACCATATACTGCTGCAATATTCTAAGCATGAACGAAAAGTAGACCTATAGATAGATTCCGTAAAGATTCTAGCACGACACAGTGAACCAAATTTCTTAGCAGCTGATATAGCAATGGATTCGATATAGTCTCTCGACTTCATGTCAGCCGAGAACGCCATCCCCGGAAGGCGCAACGATTCACTCTCCTGAAGATTAGCATAATTCATGCCGATGGAAGGCAGAAAGGAGTCTCTCAGATTTTTTTTTGGGGGGGGGGCGTTAAAATTAACATGCCATCCTTTGCCCCAGTTAACAATGGACTGAAGTTCGTTTTGGACATCAGCTGCCAATTTGACTCATCGAACTGGTCAGACTTACTATTGAGAGAGGAGTAAATGGTTGTGTCATCAGCGTATATACAAAGTTGAGAGCTTATGACATCGGGGAGGTCATGAATGATAATTAAAAACAAAGGACACTAGCGGGCGCCTGCATTAGTGCGAAAGGATCTAAACGTGTGGCCATTCAGGATAAGTTTCATTTCAAGATTTGATATGAAAAACTGGATCAGGTCAAAAGTTTGTCCAGAGACACCGTAACTTTTCAGCTTGTGGTGAAGACCTGCATGCCAAACCGTGTCAAAGGCTTTCGAGATATCTAAAGCTACAACCCAGGATCCAGCATTTTTATCGAGAACATAATAGATTCTTTCCGCGATTCTCGTCAGTACATCGGCAGTTGATCTGCAGAATCGAAAACCATTTTGCTTGTCTGAGAAAAAAAAGGCCCTGCGATGTGAGATGCTTAACCAATTTAGTGGACCATTTTACTTATCTTTGTTGTTGTTATTACAACATTTCGGCTGTTGTGCCTTCCAACCTTCATCAGGGGCTTTTCCATCCGGGTAACCGGGGAATTTCGGAGTGAATTCTTTATTTAATCTACGGATGAAGATTGTCTCGTTCCGCTGACTATAATTAAGAATCTCTTACTGATTTCTTATTTATAATATATTTGGTAAAATCGATAAAAACGGACGTTATCGATCCTCTCTAATCAGTGCTAAACCTGTTTATTGGTCGTCTCTCACCAGAGCTAAAACGGTTTATCGGCGCTCTTTCACCAGCGATAAACCGTTTCATCGACGCTCTCTCATCAGAATAGAAATATTCACAGCAACTATAAAATGTACATCAAAGACAACAAAAATATAATGATAAGTGAGTCAATTAATCCATTGTCATGTTAAGATGAAATAAAAACGATTAATAAAAAATTCTGTAATTAAATGTAAAACATGCAGATAATTTGATACTTTGCTTGTCCAGAGTCGTTGCGAATTTAGAGTATGATTAAGTGTATCTTTCTATATAATAAACCAAGTGAAAAACACTGTAGATGTTTTTACACATAGTATCTTCCTTGCACGTGATATTTGTTTATATCTGTTCTAATAATAGGAGTTAGTAAAATATACTGACATGCTTTTTGGGCGCAAAAACCTACAGAAAGCATAGTAACAGCAACACCTAGTGTAGTGAAGCTTTGGCCCGCTACTCCACAAAGGGGAATCTACAAAGTTAGCATGTTTATGAAGGAAGAGTACTCGATAGCGTTTGTTGATATACACACAAGGGACGTAAGAAATCAATACTCTACGGTGAATCTTAGTTTCATGTCATAAGCGATCATTATTTTATCTATTAAGGTGTAAAACCTGCCAGTCGTCATGTCATGTTGATTCGTGTTCACACTGTTTCTATCGATCAATCTATCGATCTATCTGAAGAAGAAGTCGTTAACATACAAGGTGTATTTCATTTTGTCATTTAGTTACGATCTGATAAATAGTTTCGTATATCATATCTTCTATCTGCTGATCATGATCCTTACTATTTGACTCTATATTTTGTATCCGGCGATTATAAAGGCGAGTTTAAACATTTCAATGATGGTAACATTCCTTGAGGTTTATAACAAGTTGAGGAGATCCCAACCATCGAAATTTGAAATCTTTCAGAAAATCCTAGATCATCGAAAGATAGTGGTTTTCCAAGCGTAGCTTAGATGTGGCACAAGGCCAAAAGTATGTGGCACCCAGTGAGGATCGAACTCACTAATTGTTCTAGCGAGACAAGCCTGCTGACAATTAGACCGCCTGGAGATGCCCAAGTGATTTTCCAAGCGTAGCTTAGATGTGGCACAAGGCCGAAAGTATGTGGTACTCAGTGAGGATCGAACTCACTAATCAGTCGCAATTGTTCTAGCGAGACAAGCTCGCTAACCATTACATCGCCTCCAGGTGCCCAAATGATTTTCTAAGCGTAGCTTAGTTGTGACACAAGGCCGAATGTATGCGGCACAATTACACCGCCTCGAGGTGTCCAGATCATCAAATGATATATGTACAGACGACATAACCTGTAAAAAATTAGAACTTCTGAAAGCGATAAATAGTTGAAAAAAAGGAAAATATTTCTGATACATCCTAATATTGGTTGTGTTTACTATATGCGTTAATACTTTCTTCTGTGTCATTATAAGAGGTCTGATCAAAAAGTATCGGGAGAAGTGCTATTAAAAAGAAAACTACAACACATATCAATTCTGCATTTAATCTCCTTTGAATTAGTCTCTTCCTGAAGCCATAGACTTTATCGAGCGTCGTTTCCATTGATGGAAGCATTCCCTGAACTCTTTTTTTAGGATAGCGAGCAGCTGTCTCGTCGCATTCTCTTAAATTGTTTCGAGGTTTTGAAATCTTGTTCCTTTCAAGTAGGGTTTGATTTTTGAAGAAGAAGAAAGTTTCAGCGGACGATATCTGGGGAATGTAGTGGTTTTCCGACCCAGAGAATGACGTTTTTGGCCAAAACCTGCTACAGAAGCCATGATCACTGATGAAATCTTTGTGATATGGTGAGATGACCACACTCTACACATCTTCCTTCCAAGCACTGCTGTAATCAACGAAGTGAGCGGGAACATTATAACTTAATGCGCCACAAACTTCCAGGTCAATCTGTGCCAAGCGGCTTTACTCTGCGTACTTTCGTCCCGTTACTATAGAAACAACCCCGATAGTTTTTCATCAAACCTCGGATAAGGCATCCAAGTGTATACGCCCCCCCCCCTTCGTGCGCTCTTGTTCATGTGTGCATTGTTTTGCAGAGAAAATACGTTCCTTGTCGCGAATTCCGGTCTTGGTAGCAATTAATATACGTATGTGTGCTTCTTCGTGGATGTTCTTTTTAATCATTTCGTGTAAAACAAGGCGATCAAAGCCACTAAGATTCAAAGCGTTACTGAAAGTGAAAAGAAAACAAAAAACATAAAAAGACAATAAATGAACAGAATTCAAAGAAATGAAAGATGACGACTGACATTGCATTTAAATGTTTGAAGATCGTAGTTGGCAGGAAAGTAGAAAGAGAGTTCCACAGGTGAGAAGTGCGAGAGAAGAAATTATTAGCATAGCACTTACGGTTACAACTAGCAATTCGAAAAGTAAAATGATGAGACCAAGCTGCCAATCTAGTACTGCGCTTAAATTCGTGAAATCCCGGTACCAAAGAGGAAAGCTTCTCAGAACAATTACCCTGAAAATATATCTAGAGAAGCTACGTTACGACGATATGGAAGTGATTGAAGTTGCGATGCCAAGTCGAGAAACATATGCGCTATCCTACCAGATTTATCGCTAAGATTTCTCGAATATTCAGGCCGGGTGACAAAAATAAATAAAATATACTATGTAATAAATAAACGGAGCGTCTACTCAAATACGAATATCCCCTAAAAAATTTTAAGTAATAAAATCTGTCAGATGAATAAATACAAATCCATCACTTCTTATATATATATATATATATATATATATATATATATATATATATAGTTTATGAAAAACTAGGTAATCCGTATGGATAGACCCAAGGAGGATAAAATCCAGAGAGCTCAATGTAAATCCAGAGCTAATAATTTAAATAAAAACAGACCACTTTAAGGTTCCATGTAATAAATTATTTCACCACAGCCCTTTTCATTTCAACATTTGGAAGTAAAGTCTGATGATCCGCAGTCCTTTAAAAGGGCTGTGGTGAAATAATTTATTACATGGAACCTTAAAGTGGTCTGTTTTTATTTAATATGTATATATATATATATATATATATATATATATATATATATATATATATATATATATATATATATATATATATATCACATGTCGAATAAATAGGTTTTCGAACAGAAAATTCGAGATGAATATGTCTCGGTTATCGAACAAAATGACATTGCCGAAATGAGTTAAAACGAACGGAATAATTTCTGAGTCGACCGCTGTATTGTAGATATTCGTGTGTTGCGCCGTTCTTTTCTTTACCAATTTTATTGTACTGTGACTTTTTTCTCTACATTGATTCCTATTGGAAAAATAGTTTCGGTTTACGAACATTTCGGGTTACGAACATTTCGAGTTACGAACGGGCTTCAGGAACGAATTAAATTCGTGAACCGAGGTTCCACTGCATATATATATATATATATATATATATATATATATATATGTGTGTGTGTGTGTGTGTGTGTGTGTGTGTGTGTGTGTGTGTGTGTGTGTGTGTGTGCATGTATTTATTTATGTATATGTATTTGTCAAATTTAGGTTAGATTTAAAAATATATATACAAAACCAGGCTATGTGACTTGCACTTATAGTTCGACAAGTACATAATATAAACTGGCAAAGAAGTTACATATACATAGTCAAGTGTGCGTGTTCACGTGAGAAATATGTGCAAATAGGCACGTTTGTCTATGCAATAATACTTAGGAGCATCAAAGTAATTGCATCGGCAGGAACATAATAATAATTATGGGCAGTAAAACCTGATTTCAGGAACAAACAGATCGCAAACTCGCATGTCTGTCTATATTAATACCTTTGCTTGAAATTACATACGGTGTCCGAAAGCCTTTCAGTATGACTATATTCGATCAAACATGGGGTCACAAGTTACCTTACTACAAACAGGGCCATTAATGATTGTAATTAGATGGAAAAATACCAGGGAGAATAAGTAAAACTGAAAGCCAATCATCACAGAATATCGGAATGCACTAATAGCAACCAGAATTTAGCTATACATGACAACTGTGTTGTAACAAAATGTCGAAGAGAAGTAAAAGACAAAGAAACATAGTTTTTTTTTTAATTTCTTGAAAATTAAAAGGCTGTGATTGGAAAATAAATTTTACTGTTTTTTGTTAAAAATTCGATTTTATTTGCGAGGTTCAAGTACATGATGTGTAACGTAAATATTTTTATTTCTGGATGAAGTGATTTCAAGAGAAGTGAAAAAGATCCGGTGAGACATGGGAAACCGTCAGTAACTTGACATATGATGAGAATCAATATGTTGAGATACTAACACATATATTAGTTACATCAATTTTGTATATTCAGTAGGTTCTACCTTTCTACCTTAAAACCATTCACCATCATTTAATAAACAATTTGCAATGGCTGAAAACACCATAGTCTTATCGTTTGGCTGACAAGTTATTATCAGCATTTGACTCTATTCTCATACTCACAAGGCATCGTAAAATTCTGAGGCTTGATTATCTTTCTAATGGCATTTTACTGGTTTTGTCATAATGATGTTTTTTTTTATCTTATTGTTTTCCTGATTTTATTTCTCATGTATTCGCTGGCAATGTGGTTATTTTAGGAGAGTTGCCTAGAAGTGTTCGAAAGTATCTTATCTCTATGGCTTCCATGTTTTTCTCTGTATACGCTGACAATGTCTGAAAGTCGCAGGCGTACGAGAATGAGATGACCCGAGAGTGTAACAAAATGGATTTTTTGAACTGAAAGAGTGTCGTCAGCTTGCACTAAGATTACTCATTGTACCTGATGAAGCAATTATTTTTTAATCATAACCAGTAATTAAATATAGTTTCGTCTTCGTTTATGATAAATACCCAATAAAATATTGTTAAATATTTTCACTAAAAGTCACTCTGAGAAGTAAATTATCACTAGATAAGCAATTTACACTATACTCAAACGCCGAGTTTATTGACAATAAAACTGTCCAATGAATCCGTTAAAACGAGAAAACGAGCCTTTGTAAGCAAGTCGCTTCAAGAACAACAATAAATTTGTAGATTATTATTACTGATATTCATATACATAAAACTTAATGTGGATAAACTTACATACACACAGACACATATATAAATTGTTTGAATTTTGCTATATTTAAAAGTGCTCGGAGATAGAGTGTTTATACATACTTACATACATAAACGTATACACACAAACATATATATGAATTATATTATTATATAATTACATACTATCTATCCCGTGTATTCAACACTTGTACACCATAAATATATCATATCTTAAAACTCTCTTCTCTCTCTCTCTCTCTACATACACGCACACACACACACACACATATATATATATATATATATATATATATATATATATATAGAATATATGTATACATGCATACATACATATATACATATATATATATATAAATATATATATATATATATATATATATATATATATATATATATATATATATATATATATATATACACCAACACACACATATATATATATGATAAAAATATAGTTTTAAGGTATGATATATGTATTGGTAAAAGTACTCTATATCAGGGATAGAGCGTATCTCTATCTATAAAAGGCAGGATGTGTTTATGTGTGTAACGAATACACGGCCGCAATTTTCGATGGATTTGCACCAAAATTTATATGCACATGCTCCAAGTTAGCGAGAAGGCCAAGACCGACTTTGCATTTCCCAACTCCCATCGATAGTGGAAATAATCAATTTTTTCGTGCTTCTACGGCAGTTTTCATGTAGTTTGCGGCCATTTTCTACTGGCCAGAGTGAGAGCCTATAGCTGGCTGCCATGAATAGGCAGGAAGATTCTATTGGCCAGCGTGAGAGTCAACAGCTGACTGACACGAATGTTAACTAGCATGCTAGCATGCAAAAAAAAAAAAACTCAACGTTGCTTAAACTCAACCTTGATTCTGATTCCGCAGAACTGGGTTGGGTGTGAAAAAGTATTTGTTGTTAACATTCTTTTTTCATTCGGTTTTTCCAGTTACGAATCCTTTTTTAAAGCTGATCGTTTTGTGTTCATTTTGTTTAGTTCTTTTTTCGTAACAGATTTAATGTTTAGTATAGAGCTTAGAAAAAATTCGCAGTGTGAGATAGGCAAGAAGTAAGGTATGTAGTAACATCAGCACGGCAAAGGGCACTCCTTTAAAGGCAAGGAAGGGCAAAGATATTTTAAGTCAAGTGATAACGATTGCTGTATGAGTCGTACGATTTTTGAATCAAGCACTGGCAACGCCGGGCCATGCTGCTAGTGTACAGAAACGTCTGTTTCCTGCTTGAACACTTACCATGAAGACCAATTCACTTTATATGTTAATTATAGAGAGAGAGAGAGAAAAAAAGAAAGAGAATGAGGGGGTGAAAAAGAGAGGGAAAAGAGAGATAGAAAAGTGTGAGAAAAACAGAGAGAAAATGGGAGAGAAAAATGTGAGAGAAAAAGAGAGAGAAAAAGGGGAAAAGAGAGAGAAAGAAAAAGAGAGAGAAAAAGAGAGAGAAAAAGAGAGAAAAAAGCGAGAGAGCAAACATTTGCTACATTTTGGGGGGAAAAGAATGCTGATATTCAGTACAGAGCGTCTGTGGATAAAAAACAGTGTTGTCATAAACGTTAAGACTACATGGTGGCTGGAAGTTTCATGTTTTTACCGATCATCAGACCATGTAACGGTGTCTGAAGGTAAGAAACAATCAGTCTTTAGCAGTAAAATCACTCACGTCAGAAATCAAGAAGAAATAGGTAACTTTTACGACACACTTGAAAAAAAGAGCATTAGCACCATGTAGCAAGGGAAAACGTAATGATATGTTTGCTAATTATAGACTGGGATTACTAAAAAGTGTCGAGATAAATGAGTCGAATGGAAAAGGAATAAGCCATATTTGTTTGAAAGATATTCATTTATAGACTTGAGAATGTCCTGCAGGAGACAACAAGAATTAGACAGACTACTTGACAGTCAACAATTTAGACGCTGGGAGGGTCGGGGACATTTTATTAATTTAGTATCTTTGAAACGGGCTTTAGTTTCATCAGTTCAGAATTTCACAGCTTTAGCTCTCCCAGTTTAGACATTTAAGGCTAAGACCCGAATTGCTACGTCCAAGGAGTCGAACCACAATCATTAGCTCACTTAGTTTTTATTCAAGAATCGCTGCTTTGGGGATGTTTCCACTAAGGCTACAATCTTAACCACTACAAGTCATGGATGAATCATTATCCATATTCTCATAATTGTCACTTTTTACTTCATACTGTAACCTTCTGCCTTGAGTGACTCTTGAGCCTTGATTTAGGTGAGCATTATTAAACAAATATTTTCATGTATTTCTTCACCTATATTTACTGTTTGTGATGTTTGCTTCATTTGTTTTCGTCTCTTTAGCCAATAGTCTTCAACTTTTCTTTCTGTTCATAATACGCAACACCTGATTTTTAAAATTATTTGTTCAATCCACTTTTCC
The DNA here is from genome assembly GCA_964036315.1 of Acanthosepion esculentum. Classification (NCBI taxonomy): domain Eukaryota; kingdom Metazoa; phylum Mollusca; class Cephalopoda; order Sepiida; family Sepiidae; genus Acanthosepion; species Acanthosepion esculentum. The sequence goes on along the minus strand of OZ038480.1, from coordinate 5,649,907 downwards.
CTTTTGAAATTGTTTCCGATCTCTTTTCGCCACATTATTAGAGCCAGTTCTTTCCGTGTTGTTACCGTCATAATATCTCTTTTATTGTTAGGCGATCTCTGTTCAACGTCTTTCCATCATTCCATAACTTTACAATATCTTTCTTCACATCATGGCGATCTTTATATCCTCCTGCTGTCGAATAACTCACCAGGGTTGTAGGGACTTCGGGTGGTAGCTTGCTCAACAAAAAGTCTCCACTTGATTCGGTAGTTGGCGAGCGCTTGGGCAAAATTTTCGCCGGTCCATTCCTTGACGTTGACTGACCATCTACTTATTTTAGCGCTCCCTTCTCCTTCATCCTTGTACCATTCCTTGTTAGATTGTTCTGGAGAGACGTTGCGATCCGGTTACGTGGCGATACCACTCCATTTTCCTCTTCTTTATGATTGGTCAACACGTCTTTATAGCTATTTTACCTGATGACTCACTCTTCTGAGCACTTCTTCATTCGTAACGCGGTCGACGTAGGAAACACCAAATTTGTAAAAATGGAGATCAGATCAAATCCTAGTTTGTACTTGGGCTAAAACACCAACTTTTGGCACGAGTGGGAAATTAATCTCAACCACGAAGTAAATCGTCAAAAAAATTGTTATTTTGGTATTCGTATCTGACAAAAGGCCATATAAATAAAAATCACTACCGTAGAAACAGTCTGGAAGAGAAGCCTTAGACTGAATCTTTAATTATCTTAATTGTATCAATGACTTCTTCTCATTGTCGCATAACCCGCCAGGGTTGTAGAGACGCTGCATGGTGTATTGCTCAACAAGAAGCCTCCACTTGATCCACTTTTGCCGGTTCATTCGACATAGTTGACCGATCATCACTTTCTTTGGCGTCACTTTCCTCTTCCTCCTTATACCATTCCTTGCAGGATGGTCTTGGAGAAGCCTCTTCGTGATCTCTTTACGTGTCCATACTGCTTCAACTTCCTCTTCTTCTTTATGTAGGTCAACACGTCTTTAGAGGTATTTCTCTTAGGATTCACTCTTCTGCGCAATTCTTCGTGACGCGGTCCGCATAGAAAATACCAAGCAGACGCCTGAAGTATCTCATCCCTGCTAAAGCACATGAATACAGGAGAACCGACAAGACGATGCCATGCGACAATGCCAGTTTATTTTTTAGGGTGATTTTTTTTGTTTTTCTCTATATATCGGAATTCAAAAAGTAATATATATATATATATATATATATATATATATATATATATATATATATATATATATATAGCATCCGCTTACTCGCCTGTTTTGCTGTATCATAGCTCATCACTGCCACCAGACATCCGAATGCTTCAAGCCAGGATCGAACCCGACCGATTTGGTGTCAATCGGAGTTTCTATCCCTAAGCCATCACCACTCGGCAGAGAGAAATGGCGAATACTAGCGTATTGTTTTTACGAATGTAAACAAACGCCAGTCAACCAGAGTGCTCCATTCATTAACTGAAGAGCGTTGTCATCATATATATATATATATATATATATATATATATATATGATGAAAAAAATATTCCTTGTATTTTTATTCTTTTTATTTAGTTGACATGAAGTAGCCCAATAAACTTTTGTGGAAATTAAAAAATTTGTGGCTACTCATGAACCCTTCGTCAGTGTTTGATATAGAGTAGTGTTTTTGATGTGGACTAAATTTCAAACCCAACAGACCTTAATAACCACAGTGCGAGAATCACCAGTTCTTTGGTTGCGGCACCTGATAAAGATTTTTAGAACCATTTCCTCATCATTTCCCTCATACGGGTCTGTCTCTCACTCTCTCCAAATGACGTCAACTATAAATGTTCGTTCATGAAAACTCTTTTTCACTTTGACTTATTAGTTTGTTCATAAGATTGCATGTGTGAGAATATGTGAGAATATACTATGAAGGCTAGTAAATAATAATAATAATAATAATAATAATAATAATAATAACTACCATAATAATAACAATGATGATAAAAATGGGAATATGCAATAAGAGATGTTATCTGTGAAATAAACTAATAATAATAATAAAACAAAATAATAATAATAATAATAATAATAATAATAAATATTAAATATTATTAGTAGTACTAACGGTTCACACTCCTCCCCATTCTTTTGAACATGTGTAGAAGTTTTTTCCTTGTTTCCTGTTTAGGATTGGGTTTCCGGTTACATATATAATGTTATCCGGTTATATATATATAATGCCTATAATTGATAACAGAAGACATTGGATTATACCAACGGCTTCCCATACTTAATACTTCTCGTTTTCACTCTCGCGTGGTCATCTGTGACGTCACGAGCTGCGATGGGATTTCCGCTTCCGCGTCTCGTATACACGATTTTGCATTGCTTTGAAATTGTTTTCTCCGTGTATTGTTTGATATATTGAAATGTAATTGTGATCTTTGATAATGGCTTATGAAAGCCGAAAGCTTAGATAGGATTTAAACATGTATCAATATGGTGATTTCCTATCGTCTTTCAATGATAATGTTATTAAGCTTATCAGACGATATGAAAGGAACTTACTTAAAATAAATAGACACAACTTTTCTATATTATTTAATGAAACATGCATCAATATATATATTGAATTACTTTTTTTTTTAAGCGTATAACCCCAAGCAAGGCTGGAGGCCACTATCACGCAAGGGGTTATAGAAGTGTTGGAGGAAGAGCAGATAGCAGTGGTAAAGGAGAGGATGTGAAGAAAGAGAAAGACAGTGGGTCGATCAAGGCAAGGGGGTTACAGAAGATTTGGAGCGAGAGCAGATAGGAATGAAAGATGAAAAGATGTGGAGAAGGGAAGTGGATAGATCAAGGCAACTGGAGATGTCGATTGACGCTACACTTAAACCGTTGGAGATTGTATTTATCAGAGAAACAGTAATAGGGAAGGGAGTTCCATAGGCGAGATGTGCGAGACATGAAGCTATCGGAGTAGAAGAGACGTCTACATCTAACAGTTTCAACGGTGTAGGGGTAGAACGGGATGCCAGCCTCGTAGGACGTTTAAATTCACGAGGCCTAGGGACAAGCGAAAGCAGCTCCTCGGAGCAATTACCGTGAAAGTATTTGTAAAAAAGACAGAGCGAGGCAACATCGCGTCTGTGAGAGAGCGACTGCAGACGAGATGACAGATCAGGGCCAATCACATTGCATATCCGTCTCTGGATCTTATCAAGAACCCTGAGGCAAACAGCAGGGGCTCCAGACCATATATGGCAGCAATACTCCATGCAAGGGCGAATGGTCGATTTATAGAGTTGGAGGATCGATTCCGGGGAGAAAAATTTCCTGGCTCGGCACAGGGAGCCAACTTTCCTTGCGGTGGATGATGCAACTGACTCGATGTATTTGTTCCATCTCAGATCAGCGGACAGCGTGAGACCGAGCACATCGACAATAGATCGGGCAAAGCGGAAACCATACTGCTTGTCTGAGAGCAGATCATGGAATATCAGATGATTAATCACTTCGGTTTTGATAATGGCCTCGAAGACTTTGCCGAAGAGGGGTAGGAGACTGATAGGACGGTAATTGGAAGGGTCGGAGGGGTCACCAGAGTTCTTAAAGACAGGAACAATGGTTGAGGACTTCCAGCAGTCAGGAAAATAGGACTCCTTGAGGCAGCGGTTGTATAATTTAGAGAGGGCAGGCGCCAGTTCAGGTGCGCATTTCTATCAAAACAATGGCTGGTATCCCGTCACCAACAGTAGCCTTGTGGTGATCTAAGTTAGAAATAATGCCCAATACCGACGACGGGGTTATGTGCAATCCGTCCAAGAGGGCCTCAGTTCTGGGAGGGAAATCGGGCAAGAGTACCCCGGAAGAGTCTAGCGTTGAATTGGAAGAAAACTTCCGAGCAAAGCATTCGGCTTTGTCGGCAGAGGTGGTCAGGACCTCAAACTGATTGAACAGGGGAGGAATGGAGAGTTTGTTATTGTTCAGAACGCTCTTGCAGTTTTTAAACACTTTATGTTCAGAAAAACACTTATACGAACACAAGAAAAATTAAATACGAAGCTTAATCGCAATACCTTGTCAGCCGTCTTTAACGAAACATATATATATATATATATATATATATATATATATATATATATATATATGTGTGTGTGTGTGTGTGTGTGTGTGTGTGTGACACTATATTTTCCCTTCTATATATGACTATCCTCAGTGGATACAATAATATATATGTCACATAAGAAATAGTGGGAGGCCTATTTTATTCTGGTATGGGGTTCTTTTCTAGCCTCGCCCATATTATATCCGGGGATATAAATTGGCCTACGCTAGTTTATATCCTGGGTAGAAAACAGTCCAGAATAACTTCGTGTACCCTGCGGGGTACTCTCTGGGCTTTTACACCAGTATATCTTTTATATACCGTATTTGCAGCTGATAAGATACTCTGATGCATTAGACGCCATCAAACGTTTGAAGGAATAAAACGGAAAAAAGTTTTTTCCTGGTACTTCATTGCCCTCTCCGCTAGCCACAGTTATACACACTGTATAGCATATTTCAGCATGCTGACTAATAATGAATAATTTATCACAGACTGAGAAGTACCAAATGTATGGTAACTATTTAGAATGTAATAATTAGTAAAGTAGTTGGGTACCGTCACCAACTCTCAATATATAGGACACAGGCTTGTTTTTGGATATATTTTATAGGACAAAATGCGTCTTATATGTTTCAAAATACGGTAGTTATAACAAGAAAATTCTACCAACATCGGTTGGATAATAGCAATGTTTTACGAATACATTGACTTAAAATCCGACATAATTTTGTCACAGCTTGTATTTGTATATTCGTTAGTTTCAGATTATCTGGTGGGAAATTAAAATGCCTATTCATATTCAAGATAACGTTATCCCGAAAGTAATCGCTGGTAACTTTAGTTTCTTTTATATCAGCAGTATCTTTCTATGAGAGGGTACATTGAAGTTACAGTCGATGGCGGTCTGTATTTTGCTTCTAATTCAATAAATCATAGCATTGGTCAATATTCATCTCTCACTAGCTGGTAATTATTACTTTCTTCAATCACTTGCAATAGTAAATATGTTATGTATCAATAACGGATTCATCCTCATATTTCAATATTGTCTCATCGTTCTAATTTATAGAGGATTTTTCTCTATATCAGGAAAAATACTTGCTATTTCGGCAACCATCATAGATGTAAGTCGAAGAAAGCGAAAGAAAGCTGGACCGTCACATAAACAGATGTCCTGGGAAAATAAGGAATAAAAAGAACTGAAGCAAATTATACTAACAAGTCACTAAGCCGAATAGGCTTTCAAGTGGAAAGGTCGGAAATAGACAGAGAAAAGAAATTAACAGGGAGAAAAGAAGAATTTGCAGTTCATTGCCTAAAAGACATCCGAGTAACAATAGTGTACAAACGAAAGCATCCTTAAGCGACAGCGGTTGATTTGATCACATCACAAAACTTCTTTTAGAGAAAATTCAAAAAAACAAACGAATTAAGCAAACGTGTCAAACGGAAGCGGAAGTAGTGTTTAAAACTTGCACTCAGTGACTTGGTAATTTGTCTTCCTTCAAAAAGAAAGCCAACTGCTCTGATGTTTAGCGACAAATTTGAACATAAAAGAATGAGGGTGAGTCGAATTAACGACATGACCTCGCTCATAGCAAATATAAAATCTTAGACAATGAACAAATAATTTGATATTCGACGAGGACAAGCACAGATTCGCATTCGATTTAAAGTAATTTTTTGTTTGTTCATTGGTAGGAATATAGCATAATTTATCCAATCATATTACAATGATAGACTCTTAAAAAGAAAAACAAAACAGTAGTATTCTTATTTCATTATTTTTATCTGAATTCCTGAGTTGAATTATAAAAACGTTTTGTATATTTTTCACGTAAATGAAAATATTCTTATCGTTAGGGTTTTTCAAGGTTTACATCCATTAGAGTTTTAAAATATTTCTCGAGACCTTGAAGATTTCAAAATATTTTCCTGCATTCTTTAAAGATTTCTAATTATTTCTCGCATCGCTACGAGATTTCAAAATCTTACTCGCAACGTTCGGAATTTCATAGTCTTTCTCTCACTCCTTCGAGAACTGAAATTCGTTCGGCACGCCTTCGAAATTTCTTTGATTTTTCTTAATATTGATAAGTGTAAGAGAAAAACATTATCAGATGTTAAAATTAATCGCGTCTCTATCAAGATATAATAATGTGGTGATTGTTGTTAATTCTTAAATAATTTTGAAATTCGGAGCGTTCTGATGTTCAGTGACGTCCTGATGTATTGTCATCCAATCCAACAGATATCTAAATGCTTTTTTTCCACTATACATAATTCCGAGGCGAAAATCTTACTTCTCAAAGATAAGTTGTTTCAAATGGAAGAAAATGTCAATAGTTTTTTCCGTGAAGCCAGAAAAATTTCTCGTCATTTTATAGTGGGTCATCAGTTACAGTGAAGTGTATGAGTGTTGAAACAGATTATTTTGATTTGGCCTTGTTAGATAGCCCACCATAAGAGGGGTATAAAACAAAAAAATCAAATTGTAAAGTGAAACAACAATTTTATATACATATAAATCAATTAAGGTCTTTACAAATAAAATTAATGTATTTTGGTTGATACAAGGTTGTGAAAATGTTCGTAGTAGTCCTTTCAAGAATGAGTTTATGTGTACGTAGGCAGGAACGTACGTGTGAATGTATGTATGTATGTATGTATGTATGAGCGTTATCGAAAGGTAGGAATGTCTTTGAAGTATCGCTCAGTCTTAAAATGTTCCGTTTGTTTATCAAGTATAAAAGAGGCGAGGGGGAAAGGTAGAGATAATAATAACAATCGCTTGATGTTTGTCAAGGGACGTGTTAATTCGCTCGTCTCCTTCTCTCTGCAAACTTGCCCATCTTTTATTTTGTTTGTGGGGCTTGAAAAGATCATTTTATATTCACTCCCGGATATGATTCAGGCCTTTCCATTAGACGACGAACAAACTTCGCGTCGGCTCGCGAAAAGGTCCGTAAAAGAATTTCTTTCTGAGAATTGAGGATTATTTGAATTTTGTTTTTAAATGTTTCCTAGTTTTCTATTGGCCGAAAAACATTTCGCATCAAGGTGTGAAATTTCACGAGTTTTGTTTTGGATTCGCTTTTGCGTGTTTTTTAAGCAAAGTTTGTAAATTCGAGTCTTTTTCCTTCTTCATTCTATGCTATTCTTCATCTGTAAGGAGATTGTGTAGCATTCACTGGCATATAAGAGGGATGATATTACATAACTTTTCAGCATTGTTTTCTTTCTTTCTTTCTTTCTTAATACTTTGCTTAGCGTTTGGAAGATACATTTCGCTATCCCAATACCCCTTCGGATTTCGACGTCTAATTTTCCATCCTCCGTTAAAACCCTACCGAGATATTTAATTATTCGTACTTGCTTGATTTCGGGGTCCCCAATTTGTAATTTGCATGTTGGGCTCCCCCTTTTGCTGACAGCCATAAGTTCTGTTTTCTTACAATTCATATTTAATTCTTTCTTTTCGTTTTGGGAAACTTCAGAATACAGTACAGTTTGGGATGATTCAGAATGCAGTACAGTTTGGGATGCTTCAGAATACGCTACAGTTTGGGATGCTTCAGAATACGGTACATTTTGGGATGCTTCAGAATACTGTACAGTTTGGGATGCTTCAGAATACGGTACAGTTTGGGATGCTACAGAATACTGTACAATTTGGGATGCTTCAGAATACTGTACAGTTTGGGATGCTTCAGAATACTGTACAGTTTGGGATGATTCAGAATACTGTACAGTTTGGGATGCTTCAGAATACTGTACAGTTTGGGATGCTTCAGAATACGGTACAGTTTGGGATGCTTAAGAATACTGTACAGTTTGGGATGCTTCCGAATACGGTACAGTTTGGGATGATTCAGAATACTGTACAGTTTGGGATGCTTCAGAATACGGTACAGTTTGGGATGCTTCAGAATACGGTACAGTTTGGAATGCTTCAGAATGCAGTACAGTTTGGGATGCTTAAGAATGCAGTACTGTACTGTATTCTGAATCATACCAAACTGTACCGTATTCTGATGCATCCTAAACTGTACTGTATTCTGAAGCATCACAGTTCAAATCACAGCTCCAATTTTTATCTTTTTGATTTTGTCTGTCAATGTTCAAATAGTGTCAACAAGCACAGGAACAACTTCTAATCTATTTTTTATCTATATACAGGTGGTTTACTTCCAGTATCAGTTCTGGATTTTTCTAAAATCATACCTAAATAAATCAAGGTTACCTAGCATTTCAAATGGTTCTTTGTGCTGTACCTTATCAAATGTTTTTGCGTATCCCATAAAACATAAGTATACAAACTTCTGCATTTGTATTGCTAAAGATATAGAATGACAATAGAATTTGAGATTAAACAGATATTTAATCGATTTTCTTAACGTAAAATCCAATTATTGATCATGACAGAAAATTCATTCGGATTTATAGATATGGTCTTTGAAGTTGTTATAAAGCAGATTCAACATTACGAAGCCAAACTAAAAACGTATATATTGCCTGTAAATTCCAGATAAAAACAGTGAGTTCAAATCATAACCGAGGTTAAGCAACGTCAAACGTGATCAGTACTTAGTGGGTGTTTAGGAACTCTCGGAGCTAAGCGTAAGACTAAAAGAATTGGTATTAATTGTAAGCAACGTCTAATTTAGTCGCTACTTTAACGATCGACTGTTTGAGTAACAACTGTTTTACTGTAAAACTACTTGTGACTTTGTTTCAAACGAAGCTTCAAAAATACACGTATCCTCGTCTGATCGTCGAAGTTAAGCAATGTTGACTGATCAGTACTCGACCTAGGTAACCGCTTAGGAGTGCCATATGTTGTAAGAATCATTATGTCACTGAAATATATTGTTTATGGAAAATGACGTTTGTATTCGCTGTTTTTAGTAGATAATAAATCTCTCACTGAATCTTTTATAACGGTAGTAATCTAGCGATACAAAACTTCTATATTCTAACAATAAATAATTGATATTTATCCCATAAATCAATCAAACCTGACCGTGTCTCTCTGACTAAGCTAAGAGACGTTCGTATAATGGACAATCTACATGCGATTTGGTCATTCAAATATCGTTTGATTCCAATATTTAGTTATCTTGGGAACGTTTTCTGACATGTTTTGACCAAAGTTTTCGTGCTAAATAAAATGTTATGACTAAAACTGTTTAAAACTAATGATTCGAA